>SNQJ01S0060607.1:0-38514 GCA_010110895.2 Picea sitchensis | reverse complement strand
TTTGTCTGGGTAAAGGGGGGTTTGATGCACATGTTTGGGTAATTTGATTATTAGATGTGATTGACATTGCTATGATCCCTGTGACTTATGAGCCCATGGAGGGCGTACTTGTTGTTGTTGCAGGACCATGCCCGGTGGACAGGTACATATGGGGAGATGATTAACTCGAACCTCCATAGGGTTGAAATCCCAGCAGATGGATGTTGTGACCCCAACCAGGGGCAAAGAGACACCAGAGGATGGCACTAGGAAGAAAGAAGGACGTTTTCCTCGAGACACTCTGGTAGGCCTAGACCCAAGGGGGTCTTGCCCTTCCACCATGATGTTGGCCCTTGAAGGCCCCTGACATCATCATGTTGACCCTTGACGTCATCCAATTAGGGTTTGGCATTTATGAGGATGGTTTGGTGCTAGTTGGCACGTGTGGCAGTGTTTGGGGCCTCTAGAGGCCAAGCGTTTTTCATTTGAGGCCTAGCGTTCCATTCCAAGGGTCTAACATCACCCTAGAAGGGAATGATGTCATCTCTAAAAGTGAAATTAGGGTTTAATTATTGAATTTATGTAAAAAACTGGATTTTTGATGTAATTTGGCCATGTCAGCCTTTTATGACCTAAAAAATAATTAAAGGTCATTGATATTGTATAAATAAAAGAAAAAACTCTCATATTTTATCATCATTCACTCATCACACAAGAGGTGGTCTGAAATTTGGCCCTCTTTAAGGGTTATTGGCTGAAATCTAGTGGTGCGCACTTCTTGGAGAAAGCATTTCTTGGTGTATTTTGGCAAATTTTCATGTGGAGGATCTTCAACTAGGCTTTATGCTTGATTATTCTTGGTGAAGTGGAAAATCTGCATTCCTTTATTGTGAATGAATGCTTATGGTTAATTTACGTGTTTCATGTCTAAGATTATGAAATTGCTTGCTTGAAACCCTAGGAGAAAGACATATGTTACTATATTTTTCTCTATAGTCTTCCACTTGCTAAAATTTCTTGAAAGGCACCTATCTTGAAGTAGATACTAGAGCCTTACCATTGTAGCACTCTAGTAACCCTACTTCCTTGCACATTGCATATTTTATTACAATTTGTTCAAGGAAAAGAGATATCGCTAGGGCCTAACCTTTGTTACTTTCTAGCAATTATCTCTAGAAGTTGGATTTTTGAGGCCTTGGGATACCCACACCTTTCTCATCCTCTCCATCCCTTTGACATAACATTATCATTGCTATTTTTTCCTCTAAGAGTTGTTGCTGCCATTATTGACTCCATTACCCTAGAAAGGCACTACTCTACCATTTACAAGTGTTGATTGATCAAACAAACACTCAAACCTTTATCCTTGAAGCTTTTACTAACATTTGCTAACCCTAAACTAGACTAACTCCTTAGCTAACTTCTTGTTGTTGCAAAACATTGCTACAGCCATATTAATTCAAGCCAAATTGCCACATTCACCTACATAACTCACACTTACATCATCTGGAAATCACTTGTGACAATTGCCAATCAATCTACTAGATAAGTGTTGAGTTTGCATGGTATTTTCTTGCACTTTTGGCCACTAGAATTTGTTGTTGTTGCAAAAGATTGCTACAGCCATCTAACTGCAGCAAATTCTCTGCAAAAGTGACTTATTTTGCTAGCTAGACATTGCCAAACTTGCTCGTGACAAGCTTTTATCATTCAACTAGGTTAAAGCTATTTCTTCTTGTTATTTTCAAGCACTTTCAAGGCATAATTCTCGTGGCTATTATAAAATATTAATTGCTGTTATAAATTGTTTCATTGCTGCAAATTCATATCAGCTAGCTTACTTTTTGAAGGTTCATTGTCTTATGAAGCACTAACATCATTTTGGTACTTGGAAAGTGCCCCTTTTTGCCTTGGTGTCTTGTTCTGGGCAGGTACACAATATTATTTATTTGCTTCATCTCTATAAGACATAAAGAACCCTTTGATTTGAGTGATCTGTGAGAGGGGAAGGATTTCCTTGTGTTACTTGCGTTAGCCTTCTCAAACCCCCAAGTCATTGGGGATGTCTCCCCTAGGGTAGTCTTGACATACTCCTAAATAGAAAGGGATTTCCTATTAAGGTGACAGTGATAGGTTACTCCCAATTACGCCAATTCTATATCCACTTGCCTTGGGCTTTTGGGCAAGTACAAATTGTGTGATAACACAACCAAAAGCAGGAAATGCCCTCTTCAAGGAGATGGCTATGGCTTGTTGAAGGCAAGAAGAAACCCTAATGGAGAAGCTTTCGCACATTTGGAGGTGTATTTCACCTTTTGAGGTATATGGGGCAAGTATACATTGTTCCAGGCCTTTTCTATGTATCTAGAGGCAAACTCTTTTCATGAGGAGGTGCCATGTAGCATTGTTGAACCTCAAAGGAAAGGCATTTTCTTATGAAGATGATGAGTGCCATTATGGACCACTACATGCATTCAAAGGGAAAAGGAGCAAAATATCCCACATGGAAGAACCCCGGAGCATGACTCGTGGCAAGGAAAAAGGTTAGAGGAACACCCTAGCTCAAAGTGATGCCATGTGGTGGTAGAAGTGTTTGAACAATCATGTAAGGTTCCTTAAAGAGGAGCACTCCACTTCAAGGGTAAAAGGGGGTTATATTATGGCCTAAATCATGTTTCTAGCCCCTCAAAGACGAACTTCCTCCTCAAAAGGAAATTCAAGCAAGTTCAAGGGGGTTTTATGAGACATTCTACATTGATCAAGGCATGAGTCACATATTTGGAGGAGCTACCAAAAAGGAGAAGGTGACATGTGAAATTGTGATTTAATCAAACCCTAAAAGCACTCTTAAGAGTAGCACCCTACTTCTAGGTTTTTAGTTCCCATTTATCATTAATTTAACCATTAAGGTTAGATGTAAAAGGTATAATTAGATGAAAGATTCATTTGCTAGAGGCATTGTTGGAGTTGTGGGACTTCCCCTCCAAGCTTAGTTTGAGATCTTTGCGAGGAAGAAGTTTAGGAACAAGTTCAATGTGAGGTTTCCCATCTCTCTTTTCTTTTTGTGAATGGTTAGGGTTTTGCAAGGATTGCCATGGTTTTTTGTTGCTGAAATAATCTTTGGAGAAGGGCAAGTTTGTCACATAATAAGAGATTAGGGTAGAGGTTGTAAACCCTCCTTAATCCTTGATGTGACCATGTATAATTGAAGGATATTTACTACGATAACTAGGGAAAAGACAAGAAAGGCAGTCGATCCAAGTAAAGCACCACTAGCATCAATTACTTACCTTGATCCACCAGTCGAAGGTCCAATTGACTCAATAGTTTACCCAACAGTTCAAGAAGCTACAAGAGCAGTTCCATACGGAGAAGTCTATTGTTTTTGCTAAGGAGAAAGGTTAAGTGTGACACATTATGCTTCTCTTGATTTTGTGGTGAAATCAGATTTGAAGAGTGATGTATTGTTGGTTGTTCGTTCAATAACAAGGTTGTCCTACTTTGTCTACTTCATCTAGGATTTCACGTTATGGTTGTTCCTTCTTTGTTTAATGGTTGCATGTTATTCTTGGCTGCAATTTCATGGTTGTGATGGTGCATCTCGTATAAGGGCTCTCACTTATTCTTGCATAATCTGAAAATTTGTTTTGGACTAATTACGCTGCATCAATGAATGGCTTAATTACGTCTTCTCCATAATATCCAAACCCTCTTGCTCTTTCATCTAGACTCCATCACCCAATTGTATAGACACTAGCCTTGGTAGTCCACCACCCATTTATTTCTAAAGAATATCATCAACTTATTTTCTAGGGTTACCCCCTTGTGCTGGAAAAGAACCAATCTAAAGTGAGAGAAACCATTGATGTGTTGACAATGGACAAATTTCCTAAGTGCCCCTAGGGTTGCATTTCATTCAAGGACTTGAATGACTTTGAGTGTGGATCTAGGAGGTAACAAATTGGCATCGTCATTGGGGACAAAGTCCAATTCTTGAGATTCACTAGATTGGCTACTATCATTTGATGAAGGAATTTCTTTGAAGGTTTTTTTCTCATCTGGCAACTCCATGAAGGAATAAAGCCTTGTTCTAGAAGATTTTGAAAAGTGACTTGTTGTTCATTGTAACGTACCCAATACCCTTTTAGATTTTCCTTTACTTATAAAGCAGTATAGTTCTTTTCTTAGTTAACATTAACAATTATACCATAGCAGCAGAATAAATAGTAGACAAAGTCCACAAGAGATTTATCTTGGGAAAACCCCAAATGGGGGAAAAAACCAACAACCTTTCTTAGATGAATTCCTTTCACACAATCCAACCATTCACTAGCTCCTTAGAGCTTTACAGACAAGAATCAAGATCTAACACAAGGCTAGAGCCTATTAGTAGCTTTCACAGCTGCAGTAGCACCATACAGAAATAGCGCACCCTCTAGGAGAGATAGCGCACAAGAGAGAGATCACCACCAAAATAGCTCCAAGGCTAGGGTACTACGTCACCCTTTCTTCCTCGGACTTGCACACCTTTTACCTCAGAGAATGAGACTGTGTTGTGTCTCTAAATGAGCCAAGACGTCTCCTATTTATAATCTTCCAATCACTTCTGCCTGGGCTGACTTCTCATCTGGGAGTCTTAATTAACTTAATTAATTTCTAGGTGAGCCTTTAATTAATTCCTAGGTGAGCCGACTTCTCTTCTAGAGACTTCTTGTTATTTAATGGTCTTCCTGGACTTCTGGAATCTTACCGCATCTAAGATAGGTTTACATCGAAGGAAAGGTTCCTCCCATGGCTACCAAACATCAACACTCCCTCTTAGCTAGGGACTTATCTTTCACGATGTCTTCATCTAGTAGTCCACTGACTACTCTGCAATTTGATAACAGGTACATGGATGCTACAATGCCTTCGGTAGCTCGAATCATCAGGTACAGTCTCTGCGATCAAACGGTAGCACACACAACTACATCCAAACGATCTAGTAATCTCCATGACAATCAACTAGTAGCACACAACTACTACAATGTCATCCAATAGATCACAATTGCAGCCAAGTAGTACACAACTACTATCTAGTGACACACAGTCACTGCCAGTGGACCACTTCCACTGTAGTAGCACACAACTATTGTCCAGAGACACAGTCTCCGCCAGTGGTACTCAACCACCGAAGTAGCACACAACTATTGTCTGGAGTCACACGGCCTTTTCCAATGGAACACATCGACCGAAGTAGCACACAGCTACTGTCCGGAGTCACACGACCTCTGCCAGTGGAACACATCCACCGAAGTAGCACAAAGCTACTGTCCGGAGTCACACAGCCTTCGCATTAGTCTTACGACTATGTGTGTGATGTTTCTTCTCTTAGCAGGTCCGACAGTGCATTACCCCCTCAGTCACCTCACGTGAATGATCCAGGGAACCCTTGGTTGGGGTTGGCCAGCATGAGAAGAAACAACACGCCTCCCTCTCAACGAGGGTGGACATTCGACAACACTCCAAGCTTGTCCCTGAAGTACTGATACTTCACTCTTGACGAGGGCTTGGTGAGGATGTCCTCTATCTACTCATCCATGGATATGCACTCGAGCTCCACAGCTCCTCTTTGCACCATGTCTCAGATGTAATGATATTTGATCTCTATATGCTTAGACCTGTCATGGAATATATGGTTCTCAATAAGCTTCACGCAAATTTGATTGTCATAATGTATCAAAGTTGGCTCCAATTCTAGATCAAATATCCCGGCTAGCAACTTCCGGAGCCACACTGCTTCATGGCTGACACGCTTGCTGCGATATACTCTACTTCTAATGTACAGAGTGCCATTGATGTTTGCTTCCTGCTCAACCATGAGATCATGCCTAATCCCAGACTAAAAAAGCATCTGAAAGTACTCTTTCGATCCACTGCACTCCCTGCCTAGTCAAAATATGTATATCCCTGCAGCTTCACATCTCCACTTGAGACATATCTCAATCCATATCCAACCGTACCACAAAGGTACCTCAACATATGCTTTGCTTCCATCCAATGTACCTGTCTAGGTTCAACCATGTGTTCACTCAAGGTATTCACTACAAAGCATATGTCTGGCCTGGTGTTAACCAGGTACATCAAGGATCCAATCCATTGTCTGTACATCGTGGGATCCACCAAATCTGAAGATTTGTCACTCAAGAGATTCAGATTTATCATCATAGTTGTGGTCACGGACTTGTAGTCCATCATCCCGAATTTCTTCAGGATCTCAATAGTATATTTTCCTTGGTTAAGGAAAATCTCATCTGATCTTTGTCATACCTCTAATCCCAAAAAATAATGCATCAGACGTAGATCCTTCATCTCGAACTCTGAAGCAAGCTCCCTCTTACACCCATCAATGAGCTTCTTGTCCCCTATTAGAAATAGGTCATCTACATATAGAACCAAGATCAAGAGGCATCCATCCTCAACCTTATAATAGAGGTTTGGATCTACCTCACTCTTGGTAAATCCAAAGGTCATCAAATATCCATCTATCCTAGCATACCATGCCCTGGGTGCTTGCTTAAGTCCGTACAGGGTGCTTGCTTCAGTCCGTACAAGGCCTTCTTCAATCTGCACACATGGGACTCCTTCCCATGGAACACGAAGCCTTGTGGTTGTTCTATGTACACTTCTTCCTCTGTTACACCATTCAAGAAAGTAGTCTTGACGTCCATTTGGTGTAATTTCCATCCCATTACGGAGAAGCAATCGCAATGATTGATCTAATGGAAGTGTATTTTGCTACATGAACAAATGTTTTGTCATAGTCTTCTTCCTCTTTCTGGGAGAACCTTCTAGCCACAAACCTTTCCTTGTACTTCTCTATGTTGTTTTCTGCAGCATGCTCGATCTTGTAGATCCATTTGGAAGTCACAACTAACTTCCCTTCTAGTCTCAGAACGACCTCCCATACATCATTCGTCATGATGAACTGATACTCCTCCATCATGGCATCCTTCCATTCTGTCTTCTCAGCAGCTTCTTCAAAAGTGGAAGGTTTTGAATCAATGATGTTGCTCATTAGTGCCATATAGCTGGAAAACTTATGTGGTCTCTTGCTCTCTCTAAAGGAGCCTTTGGGAGTTGCATGTCCTTCAGCTTCCTGCAAGGTGTTCTGAAGCCAGCTAGTCTCTTTCTGGTAGCCACAGCTTCTTCAGGTAGATCTACATGTCTTTCTGACTCTACCATATCATTCTGGACTCCTGGGATGGTTTCTTCAGGTGTAGAGTCTACCATGACTACATCTTTGGGAGCCTCCTTCTCTATTTGGTCATCATCCATGTGAGATTCCCTTGATCTTTTGAAGGCTTCATCTTCGTCAAATGTTACATCCCGGCTGAGCTCAATCTGTCTCTACCCTGGAATGTAAATTCTACAGGCCTTCGAAGTCTCACTGTATCCAATGAATGTGCCCTTCTTTCCTGAAGGTTCCAATTTCGTTCTCTTTTCCTTGGGAACATGTATAAACACTGGACAACCAAAAATCCTCAAGTGGTTGACCTTTGGCTTCTTTTCGGTGAACACCTCTTCAGGTGTCTTGTTCCCCAATATCTTATGAGGACTTTTGTTCTACACATATACAGTCGTACTCGATGCTTCTTCCCATAAGTGCATGGGTAGGCCCTGGTCATGTATCATCGCTTTTGTTGCTTCTATGATGTATCTATTCTTTCTTTCTGCAACCCCATTCTGTTGGGGGTTGTAGGGAGTTGTAAGCTCCCTTTTAATCCCTACTTTTTGGCAAAAGTCTTTAAACTCCTTTGAGGTGTACTCTCCTCCATTGTCAGATCTCAAAACTTTAATCTTCCTCTCAGAGAGATTCTCAACTAAAGCCTTGAACTCTTGAAACTTGTTAAAGACTTCATCTTTTGCTTTCAAGAAGTAGATCCATGTCTTCCTGGAATAGTCGTCTATGAACAACACATAGTATACAAAGTTGCCAAGTGATGGCACCATCATCTATCTGCATACATTGAAGTGTATAATGTCCAAAATACCTTTGGATATGCTATCACTGCTTGTAAAGCTTCCCTTGACATTCTTGCCAAGTGCACAACCTTTTCATACTCCGTCATGGTCTATCTGGATTTCTGGAAGAACTGTAACCATTTTGCTCAAAACTGGTAATGCTCTATAGTTCAAGTGAGCAATCCTTCGGTGCCATAGTTCACTGGAACTAACACTACTGTGTACAAGGGCTTGTTCTTGGTGTCCCTTCAACTTATACAGTCCTCTCTCTCAGACACCAATCGCAGTGGCTTTATTTATGCTTGAATTCTTGGGCCATAGAAGGACTTGGCCATCCAGAAAAGCTATCGTAAAACCCTTATCTTCTAAAGTTGAAATAGATAGAAGATTCTTCTTTAAACCTTGTACAAATAGTATATCTTTAATTGAAAGAGGGTTACCTGAATCAAGTTGTAAGGAGGCTTCTCCAACGCCTTTGATTGCATGCTTGGAATCATCTCCAAGCACCACTTGAAGTGAAGAGTCCTTTTCTGTTAATTTCGATAGAGAGTTTCTAAATCCGGTCATATGCTTGGAAGCACCGCTATCTATGAGCTAAGTATTGCTTCCTTGAGTGATGGTTTCGATGAGTGCTGAAAAATACAAATTCTTCATCCTTGGGTTTGTGTTCTTCAGCATCAGCTGCATGTGCATGGTGCTTCTTCTTCTTTTCCTTCTCATGTTTATGAGGACATTGTGTGGCATAATGTCCCATCTTCCTGTAATTGAAGCATTGAAATTTTGACACATCCCTCTTACGACGTGGCTTCTTAGACCTCCTTGGACAACCTTCTTCTCTTTCCTTTCTCTTCTTCACTTGTGCTGCAAGTGCTTGGTTTTCCTCATCACTTATCTTTTGTTTCTTGGACATCAATCTAGATTCCTCTTGAGAGCAATCTGCCCATAGCTTGTCAAACTTGGGTAACTTCCTTCTTGCACAAATTCCTTGTACAAATGGGTCCCAAGAGGGCGGGAAACCATTTAGCGTAGTGGTTACTAGTTCAACATCTTCTACTGGATCTCCAATGGCTGCTAATTGGTATTTGATCTACGAGATCCTTGTAAAGATGTTGGCTATCGTCTCTGACATGTTCATAGTCACATTTATGAGTTGATGTCGTAGGGTAAGCTTATGACTGGTGTTCTTGATTTCATTGAGTCTGGTTAGGGCATCAAACATCTCCTTTGCAGTCTTTAGTTCTGATACATTGGGTATCAGGTGATCCTTGATTGAGTCTGTCAAGATCCTCTTGGCCTTGACCTCATTCTTCTTGAACTTTTCCTTTACTTCTTCGTCTTCAGGTTCTGGAAGCATTTTCTTGACGTGATCCAATAATTCATTCTCTTCTAGAATGAGTTGCATTCTATGCTTCCAGGATCTAAAGTTGTCTGCTCCATCCAATCTGTCTTCTACTCTCATGCTGGAAGACAGTTTGTTGATGGAAACCCTAGCTTGGGAATTTTATGCAATTTCCAAATTCCTTCAGGAGGTAGGGCACACTGCTCTGTGTAAAGGGTAGTTCCAATTGTTAAATTTAAGCAGTTGCAAGAGCCATTCTCCGAGAGGATGGCATAAGACCCTAACTGAGATCTAGGGCCCCCAGTGCACTCCTGAGGTTCTTGGTTTGGGACCAAGAAATTAGAGACATGGCAAAAGACCCTAGTGAGGGCCCCCAGTATATTGTTAGGGTTCTTGGTCAAGGACCAAGCAGCAAGTCCCTAGATGTGCTCTAGGGCCCCTGGATGTGTTCCAGGGAATCCTTGCTCGGTGCTTGGATTGATCCTTGGTTGTGTACCTTGGTGGTTGATGATGTAAGTCCCTAGATGTGTTCTAGGGCCCCTGGATGTGTTTCAGGGAATGCTTGCTCG
Source organism: Picea sitchensis (assembly GCA_010110895.2). Taxonomy (NCBI): domain Eukaryota; kingdom Viridiplantae; phylum Streptophyta; class Pinopsida; order Pinales; family Pinaceae; genus Picea; species Picea sitchensis. Next base: position 28,623 of record SNQJ01S0060607.1, on the reverse strand, counting down.
GTGCTTGGATTGATCCTTGGTTGTGTACCTTAGTGGATAAGACCCTAGTGGTGATCTAGGGCCCCTAGATGTGTTATGGGGTATCCTGGTCTAGAACCAAGCGGTTCTTGGTTAAATGCCAAGACGAGATGATGTGTGATCTTCTTCTCTCCCGGGATGGTCCATGAGACCTAGGAGCAATTAAGAAGGACATGATCACATCAGTGACATTCCTCTTATGTTGGGATGATAAAAGCTTATAATTTATCATGAAACTTATGTGGACATCTTGCCATTGAAAAAGACCCCTTTGACTTTGTCTTGTTGCCTCCCCTTGCTTGGGCCACGTCCTTCTTAATGTTATTGTGGTGTTGATCTAATCACTTTGACTTGTTGACTTTATAATTAATATTTTTATTAATTAAAATATTAATTATTTTTTATTTTGTTTTTAATAGGGTTTTTCCTAAAAGGTAGGGTTAATTTAATTAACCCTAACCTCCTTCCTAACCTATAAAAAGAACCTCACCCCTCATTCTCTACACACATTCTTTATCCCACTCTTCTCTCGATCAGATCTTGCTGCGGCTACTCTTGTTCAGCTCTGAAATTTTGGTGCGGCCTACTTGAAGGGTGTTTCTATTTTTTGTTTGAGGGTTTGACCTCCTTGTGCTTTCTCTCTCTTGTTGTTTGGAGTCCCCTTGTGTTGGAGTAGGGTGCGGTTGTCCTATTTCTGGTCTCCTCTTGTCTTATGAAGTGGTGTGGTCCTCTCCCCATGCTGCTACAGGTGTCGTGGCCCCTCTTCTACCTCTTCTCCTACCTGCCACTTCTCTATTAGGTTGTCGCATCTCTCCTAGGCTGTTGTCGGAGCTCTCCTATGTTGTCTTTGGTACTCTCCTTGGCTGCTACCCTTGTGCTGTTGTCTTCACAGTCTTTAGGGCCTGATAAGACAACCCTAAGTTTACCATCTTAGGCTGCCTAGTTACTGTATCAGCCCTATATGTTTTGAACAATTTCTTGATTGAGCTGTTTGCGGTTTTCTATCAGCCTTGAGTTTGGTCTTTAGGGTTTTTATATCAGCCCTACTCATGCTGATTGGTCTTTGAATTCTTCTTGGCAAAACTGTTCACATAGATCATGATGAGATCAAACCCTTGAGGGTTTGATCCATGACCATTATTAGCTTTTTCTGAGCATACAGAAAAGAGGACAGCAAGCATCTAAGGTAAAGGTAATGTTCAGTTTTTGCTTTGCTAATTTTCAGATCTGTTTATGTTCATGTTCAGAATTGTTTTTGTATTTCTAATGATCAGATATGTTCATGTTCAAATTTAGTTTTAGAATTGTTTTCTATGTGTATTATTTTTGTGTTTGATCTACTTCAGAAATATTGTTTTTACTACTGATCTATATCTACAGTAGTGAACAAATTTTAAAAGAATATCTCTGTTCTAGTTTTCCCTTAAATTCTAACACCAACACCTTTGGGATAGTGCTAAAACTAGCTTGACAGGGTTACTGCGCAGCGGCTGCGTGGAGTGGGCCCATAACCTGTTAGAGTTTCCTTTACTTATAGAGCAGTATAGTTCTTTTCTTAGTTAACATTAACAATTATACCATAGCAGAAGAATAAACAGTAGACAAAGTACACAAGAGATTTATCCTGGGAAAACCCCAAATGGAGGAAAAACCCAGCAACCTTTCTTAGATGAATTCCTTTCACATAGTCCAACCATTCACTAGCTCCTTAGAGCTTTACAGACAAGAATCAGGATCTAACACAAGGGTAGAGCCTAGCAGTAGCTTTCACTACTACAGTAGCACCATACAGAAGTAGCGCACCCTTTAGGAGAGATAGCGCACAAGAGAGAGATCACCACCAAAATAGCTCCAAGACTAGGCTACTGCGTCACCCTTCCTTCCTCAGACTTGAGCACCTTTTACCTTAGAGAATGAGAGTGTGTTGTGTCTCTAAATGAGCCAAGATGTCTCCTATTTATAATCTTCCAATCACTTCTTCCTAGGCCGACTTCTCATCTGGGAGTCTTAATTAACTTAATTAATTTTTGGGTGAGCCTTTAATTAATTCCTGGGTGAGCCTTTAATTAATTCCTGGGTGAGCCGACTTCTCTTCTAGAGACTTCTTGCTATTTAATGGTCTTCCTGGACTTTCGGAATCTTCCCGCATCTAAGATAGGTTTTCATCGGAGGAAAGGTTCCTCCTGCAGCTACCAAACATCAACGATTTTTGTAAAAAACTTAGACACTAGTACTTTAATCTAGAGTGTTTTTTTTACTTGCTAATTATATTTTTCTCTTTAAGTGATCTATAATTTTCGAGTTTTTTCACTCAATAACCTTCGAAGATGGAGTAATTGGACTAGCAAATATGACTTTGGGAGGGTTTTAAGTCTAGAGTCCTATGTATATAACCATGCTAAGCATTATCCTAGAGTCTCATGGGAATGTGCTAAGTCCCCCTTAGGATTTTTTTAATTTTTTCAGTTAATAAAAAATATCTCGTAAAAAGAGATATTTTAATTGTAATTTGAGTATGTATTAAAAAAGTGGTACTAGGAGGGCATTATATGCCTTGGGGGTATTCGTTTTTACACTCAGAATACCCACTTTACCTAAGTATCCACTTTATGAGTGAAATTAGTAATTTTTAATCACTTAAAATTAATTTTGCTCACAAAAAGGGTCATAAAAGAAAATAAAAGGAAAAATCAGCAATCCTTAAATCAAGGAAACATGTCTGGGACATGTTTTCCTTGTTTCTATAGTCTACTGAAGTGGTGGCAAGTTGTCTCAAAGGGAAAGCGACTTAATTGGAAGAGAGTTGTCATGAGTTGGACATCCGAGAAGGAAAGACACATTTTCTTATTTGGTCACGTTTTTTCTCTTTGGAAACATCTTCCTTATCCTTGAGTTGATTCACCCTTCTGGGAAACTTTTCCTTTCACGTTTAGGAAGGAAACATCTCTCCCATGTTTAGAAACATCACGCTTTCATGCTTAAGATTACTCGCCCTTGTGATGGGGAAACATTACGCTTTTTCTTGGAGATAACTCGCCCTCCTTCTTGGGAAACATCATTCTCTCATGCTATATAAGAAAGTCAACCCCTCCTCTCAAACTAGTTGGAGCTATTGGAGGATTTCTATTGTATTTGCTATTGTAACATCCTTCTATTTGGAATAAAAGGCTTTGGAGGCTATTTTTTATGATTAAGCTTCATGTGTGAATCTCATTTGTCAATTGTGTGCCAATTTGTGAGGTTATTTGTTTTGTTTTTCTTGTTTGATTATTAGATTGTGGTCTTCAAGTGGAGTTGTCTCCAAGAAGGATAAGATTAGAAGAGCCAAGTTGCTTTATAATCTTGTTGTTTCCTTGTGTATGTATATTTTATGTTGCATATCCATTTCGGTTAATGTTTATGCTTTCTTAAGATTTCTTATGCAAGAAACACCATTCTACTAATAGTTTGTTGGCAAGAAGTATCTAAGTGTGCAGGTTCTCACAACTTGAAGAGGAGGATAGGAATTGTTGCACTCTCTTCTCCTTCAAGCCTTTCAAGAAAGACAAAAAGACCCTCTTTGATCCATCAAGAAGACTCCACATTGCCCAAAGTTCCAAGGCTTTGAAGATCCTTCTCTCTTTCTCAATACATCATCATTTATCTAGTTACCTTAAAGATCTTATATGCAAATCATTTGAATCTGATTTAAAGCTTAAAGATATTAAGTTTCAATTTTGCATATAGAGGAAAAACTATATCTATTTTATGCATCTAAAAGTTTATATTTCAAAGCATAAGATCTAGAATAGAAAAAGAGCTAGTTTTGCCAATTTTCTCTTCTAAATTCATAAAAGATGAAGGTAGTCTCTTTTTCTAGGTGCTTCATCTATATATTTGGCATTTAAGTGCTTGCAATTTGCTTCCTTAAAAAAACAGCAAAAGATCCTAAGGAAGCAAGCTTTCTAGCTTGATTCCTTAGTTCCTTTTCTCAATTTTCAATAAAATTTAACTTAGAAAAATTTGGGTTTTTTTATTACTAACATCCCAAGACACTTTTAAAGTGTTTTTGGGCATATTGTACCTTGGTTTGCTTGCTATTTTGTGCAGGTTTGCGGAAGGACAAGGGGATATGCTGCCCAAATCTTGATTATTAGGAGCTTCCAAGACCCCCAAAACTACCTGGCACCTTTGGAAAACATTGTAAAAGCCTAAGTTCTCATTTTGATCCATTTTATAAGGATCCAAGCTCCCTTAGAAGGAGATCATTGTAACCGAAATAATAAAAAAGTGGGCTATACAACACCCTAGTTTCGTTTCCCCCAAGGGGGGCGTGTCTTAGAGGTGATTGAGTTTTTCTCTAAGTTCTTTTCATTTTTGCTTTCATAAATAAAAAGGATAAAACACAAACAACAATCTTTAGTATAGTTTCATTTTAATTTAATTTTTGCATAATAATCACAATCTTAGATTAATTTTCCTTTTTGCAAAGTAGAACACTAGTTGCTAGATTAAGATTTTCATTTCTGCAATTTCAATTTGTGAAATAAACCCATCCCCTCAGCTCCTCGGAAGAGGTTGGTCAGTGAGGACTTTAGTAGCTTAATTAGAAAACATTTACTTTTCAGTACTTTACTTTCTGTTTAAAAGGTGTAATGGTGTGGTCATTTTGTTCCAGCTTTTGGTAACTATGTCCTTCACTTCATGGTAAAATAGTTCAAGGGGATCATTATCATTTTCCTTGATAATTTCCCTTAATCTCTCCAACATACTGTCTATACTTTCATAGACTTCCCCAAGCAAGGCATATCTGCGTCAAATGTTTTGATCATGGTCAGGATTGGTTCTGTAAATCGTAGAAGGTATTGGACCTTGTCCTACCATGCATCATCAAGAATGATAGACTTGATTTTTTGTCCTCTATCATAAGTGGAAGTCCTCCACGACTCCCAAAGAGGGACGATGACCATTGTCTGTAATGCTTTCCTGACCTCCACAAGCCTCTTTATGGCTAAAGTGTGGGAGGCAAAATGGGTTTCAGCAACCTGCAAGTTTTGGAAAGTCAAATCTTAAATCAGAAATCACATACATTCAAATTATAAAAATTATAAAATCATAATACAAATAATATCGATAAAAAATGGAGTACCTTGAGTAGCTCCAACTTTGCATAACCCCGATATATGGCTTGGGACATAGAATGATTGGTGATGAACATTTGAATCTCCTTCGATGCTACATATATTTCATTGATCCATGCAATCTTGCCAATCTTGGAAAGCATAAGATTCAATGAATGTACTGCACATGGAGTTCAAAAAATGTGATTGTATCGACCCTCCACAATCAAGCCTACAGCTCTACAAACCTGTGCATTGTCCGTGATGACTTGGACAACATTATGTGGCCCCACACTTTATATTGCATCAATAAGAATTGTGGAGATGAATGTTGCATCCTTCTCCACTCCACTGCAATCAATATCCTTTAAAACATTTCTCCTTGGGGGCATATTGCAATAACATTGATTAAAGGGAGGTTTCTTTGGTCTCTCCATCCATCAGAGACAATGGACACCCCTGTTTCTGACCATGTATCCCGGATTGATTGTAATTGTCTATCCACGGATTGTCTTTCTGATGTCAACAAAATGGTGCAGAGTTTTTCGTAACCAGGGCTCTTGTACTCTTTTGGAGCTTCATTGACCGCCTTAATCATTTGTTGCCAATAAGAGGAGTGCACTAAATTGAATACTAGCCCATTTGCATAGATGCAACTAACTACATATTCATTAGCTAGTTCTCTACCATGGTTATTAAATGTCGTTTCAAGAGGTCCCAAAGTGGGCCTTTTATTTGTCACAATTGTTGGTCTAGATGGCATTGGAGGCTTAGTTGCAAAGCCTTGCACAAGGAGTTTTCCCTTGGCATGTCTCCTATCAGCAACATATTGCAAAGATGCATAGAACTGAAGTTTTGCAAGATCCAAACCTGGTCCAGGTATTCCATTTGCATCATTTGGACCAGTACATACCGCCACCCCTGTGTTAATCAACTCAGTGAGATGGCCCTTCACCCTAGTGTATAAACTATTTTTGATGTTATTGCATCCACTACATCTCCATCTGTATGAACCACCTCCAAGATTTTTCCCTAGAATTTCCACATACTGCCATAAAGGAGATCTTGGATCTTTATTGGCAATGGAATCATGTGGTACATTTACCCGCCCACTCCATTATGATGGTTCCATGCCTATGATAGAAGATAGAAGTCTTAGGACTTGGCCTTAAACATAGAATTTAGAAAGCATCTACATATTCACAAGCATTATATATTTCGTACAAGGAAAAAACTTAAAAAGAAAGTTAAACAATGATTAACTTAAAATATAAGGGGAAAAAACATTATGTGTTTTGTACAAGGAAATATATTTAATAAATTATAAATGTGAACGTACAAGGATAATTAATGGTCAGTCACGACACCTAATACTGTCTTGTATCTATCGAATACATGCAATTTCTGCTAAAAGATACGACCATACATTCTAAATTCTAATCAATATTGTTTCATGTACATTACATATGGTGCAATACCTTTGAGTCTTGAATAGATTTGGATTAATTAAATTACCCCATATGTGCACAATATGAATATGATAGTCACTTTTAAGTTTTGTCCATTTTCTAAATGTATATGTCACTAGTTCGTGGTATGCTGCTACACATTCTAACTTCTAAGATGCACCATTTCCCAACATCTGTGAGCTATTAGGCATCAGAGAAAAAAGTGGTTAATAGATTATGCCTCTATAAGACATCACATCAAGAAGGCCAATATTATCCTCTCTTACACATTCTCTCCTGTGAGAGTTCTTGCCCCATAAAACATCATAAAGGAGATTGAAAAAATCCAAAAGGATTTCCTTTAGGGGAGCCTATAACAGCGGGAAAATGGTCTCTTGTTGCCTGGAAAGATATATGCACACCACTGAATGTTGGAGGTATTGTTGGAGGTATTGGCCTTCAAAGATTGAAATTCTTAAACTGGCTCTTCATGGAAAAATGATGTGGTGTTGGTTCAAACTTCATAAGAAGAACAACATTCTGGCCTCAGGTTTGAAAAGAAAAATAATCCCCAAACATCCACTGGCTGGAAATTCCAAGACAACAATCCTTTCCTAAGGGCTCCTACATATGGAATAGTGTTAGATGTATGATGGGGCATCTGCACTATTCTGGGAATATGCTTGGGAGCAATTCCCTTCACTTGGGCAAAGAGAGGATCTTGAGGAAGCTAGGCAATACTTCGAATGCAACAGGATGATCCAGGTGAACCAATTCTGACTCCAGAACAGTGAAAGAATATTAAGAGTAATATAGTCTGGGAATAGATCCCCCAAGGAACATGATCCCCCAAGATTTCAGCCAATACTAAAAAATTTATTATTGGAGGAACCTTTTAAAGAGGATCACCATGACTAAAGCGACTGAAGACAAACTGAGATGGCCAGACCAAGGATAAGGTGTATTCACAGTCAAGATGTCCTACTACAAATATTGAAATAAATCAACATGGAGAATCTGGGGTAAAAGAAGAAATCTGGAATAAATTTGTAACACAGACTTGGGAGCAAAATACCATAATTTTTGTGTATCCCAGATCATAAAAGAACTCTCATAGGTGACGGGAGAATGTGTAAGAGAGGATAATATTGGCCTTCTTGATGTGATGTCTTATAGAGAGGCAGAATCTATTAACCATCTTTTTGTCTGATGCCTGATAGCTCACAGATGTTGGGAAATGGTGCATCTTAGAATGTCTAGCAGTATAGTACATACCAAGAACTAGTGACATATACATTTAGAAAATGGAAAAATTACCCCATATGTGAACCCTGAAATGACTCTGAAGTCTGAACCCTCTGAAAGTAATTGCTGTCTTGGAGGAGGGATAAGTAAGCTAAGGGGAAGGTTTGATTTTGGTCCTTAACCAAGTTAAAATAATAAAAAAATGGCAGTTATAACAGTTTTGGAGAGGTGTTTTCTTAAAAATTAATTGTATAAATAATAAAAGCATTATTAAAAATAAAGAGGTCTGCACAACTATTTTTGAAGAGGTCTGCACAACTATTTTTGAAGAGGTCTGTAATATAAAAGCATTGATAAAAATAAAAGCATTAATGAAAATTATACAGCCTGAGTGGGCCTAATGGTTAAGAACATTTGTTTCCTCCTAAGAGGTCACAAGTTCAAATCCAGAGGGGGGTAAGGTATGTATACCTCTGTGGAGAGGCCCCTCTAGGGCTGCCTTGGAAGATTCCTAACAACACACCTATTACGGACTTAAACTCGGACCTAAAACAAAATTGCAGACCGGTTTTTGAGGAAGATCTGAGGCAGACCCTGAGGTATTTTAAAAGCAGTCTTATGGGCAGATCTGAGGTCTGTTTTTTTTAAGTTGATCTGAAGAAAATTTCTGAGTTACATTTGATGAGCTTCAGACCTACTCTGAGGCCTATTCTATGGCAAAGATAAGGTGCAAGTCTGAGGCAGCTAAGGGCGAATATTCAAGCCTATTCTGAAACAACTTTAAACACAGATCTGAGGTGCATTCAAACAACACTTTGAGGAAAATCTGAGGAGCATTCAAACAACATCCTGAGGCAAATTTTAAGATCTGAGGAAGCGATGAAGAAATAGTGACAGAAAATTGATGAAGATTAGAAATGGATGTGCCATCCATTTGTCAAATTATCAAACATGAAGTACTGTCCAGAATGATGGAAGCTTGAAGATAGTTGATGTGAAATGTAAGTTGCAGATTGTACAGATTTCAAGAATGATCCTTGATGTGACTTTTGAGTGTGTGCTATAAGTGCACCTTATTCAAGCTCTAGTGGATATCGAGGAGACTAGACTTGCAACTAGTGATGTGAAACGTTTCAAGCCCTTGTCACTATGCGAATCATTGTCCTTGGTGGAAGAAAGGAAAGCAAACTTTAGCCACCTCAAAAGAAGTCAAGGAATGCAAGCAAGAACGACGAGGAGTTCTTCTCTATCTCAGCTTTCTCAGGAGGGGCCAAAAACAAGATTGAGCATGATTGTAGACTAAGGTAAGTTTTGTATTACTTTCCTTAATTGATTGTATCATTACTCTGTAGTAGTTTGCTTTTGATAACGAAGGGTATTATCCCTGGTATGGGAGCCCTCAAGACTTGGACCATGATCCCTGGTACGGGAGTCCAATTTTTCTTGGTTGGTTGTTATCCTAGTACTGGAGGCCATTTTGGTCGTTATCCCTACGTGAGACCATCTTGGTTATTATCCTAGTACAACAGGCCAAATTTTTTATTTCATTATTGAAGGAACATGATCCCTAGTACGGAAGTCCAATTCTTCTTGGTTGGTTGTTATCCTAGTAGAGGAGGCCATTTTGGTTGTTATCCCTACAGTGTGCCTATTCAACGGTCAACTCATATCAATGAAATTATTATCTATGTTGAAGGCAGAAATGGTTCTACTGGGTATAAGATACCCCAGCACTTAAATTACATATGAGTTCCGCACCCCTAGTGGGTTAATAATGTAATAAGTGCTGGATCATAGTTAGATTCGGGTACCTTGGGTGATCCCATCAGGGGACTACCATGGGGTTTTATCCTCGGGTTGTCGACCAGAGACAAGCTCTGGCCAGCTTCCCTTGAGTTTTTCCCTCCATTGGCTTCCTCCAAAGTGGTGGAAGAGAGCTCACGAATGATCTCATTCACTTGGTAACCTCTTAGGATTATTGTAAAATGACCATGCCAGTAATGCGAGAAAGTTTCGTGGAATTTAGGTCCAGTCTAGAATAGTTTTTTTAATTAATTAAATTTTTTTAATTTAATTAATTAATTATTTTGAGCTAAATGTTGTAAAACTTAGTCTTTGGGAGAGAAAGATAGGAGATATTTGTGCTCAAAATGAATAGAACTGCACACCTCTACACCCATGGACCAAGTTTACATTTCGGTTGGGCGAGTTTTACTATGTCTTAGCCCACTTAGATTTAGTTAGAGTCAAAGCGGCAATTTTAATTGCTAAGATGACATTATTAAAAATGTCATAAAACATTGTAATTTTTGAGTTTGTGAGTGAGTGTAAGGTGGAAAGTGGCAAGTTCGCCCCTCCTAACACACCCGAGCCATCCCAACCTTTGCCCAACTTAATTCAACCTCTTAATTCACTTTCCACTCTCATTTTACCCTAAGGGAAAAACGACCCATCAACAACCAAATCCCCAAAATCTTGCATAGAAACTTGAAAGGGACACTCCACACACATGTGGTGCAGCCCCCTAGACATACCAAAAACCCTAACCCATACCAAAGCCCTAACTGAAACCTATTCTAACCTTTCCCACCTTTTACACTCCAAAAACATGGCCCCCTAGGGCAGAAGTGACGTTTTTTTGAGTGGAGGTTGTTGTGACTTATTTGGGGGCCCCTCTCATGAGTTATGACTCCTTTGACCCCACATCACCTCCTTTGGTAGTCCCCCTCCTTTTTTTCTCATTAATTTCCCTCCATTTCTTCATTTTCACACCTTTTTGGCCCCTCCAAGAGGGTTACGCCCCCCCTCTGGACTCCACAAATGATGTTTTTAAAAATTATTTGGACCTCTCACAACTTCCATGGAATCAATCCCAAAGACCTCCCACACCCTCTTTGCTTGATCCCAACACCTCCTACATTTTCCTACACCATAGATCTAGTTTTCAAACCCTAGATGGGTGTACCCACTCATTGAGATTTGCTCATTTGATGGGGATTTGACACTTGGTTCATCAAGAGTCACCTCTCTTGCCTCTTGGGGTATAAAGAGGAACCCTTTCTCACTCTCTACCTCACCATTCTTTGAGCTATTGTTATGCTCTTAGAATTCTTCCCCTTTCTTGCTCTTGCCATCTTCCCCTCATTCATTTTCTCTTGGAATGCTTGGAGCAATTAGTTTACTTGAGGTTCTACCATATTGGATGAATAAAGAAAGAATGAAGCTGGGACGTTTTGGATCTCATAGATTAGTCTAGTGATCGAGATCACATGGTGATATTGTTTCTTACTCATCTTGTTGTTCTATATGCTAGTATTCCTTGGTAAATTAGTTTATTAGTGTAAATCAAATATACATTAGTGTTGATAGTTTTATGTATTGAATGGTTGGATTTGGATCATGAATTAGTTCGGTTTTTAATACTAATCACTCACACTATCTTGCTATAGATCTACTTTTTGTTATGAGTTCTTGATTTGTCTCCACAGTTGTGGATTGGAGGAGACTCTAGGAGCATATTACAACCACTTCCTGCATAAACTAGCATTTTTTCTTGTCATCTAATATTGCTATCATTCCCCTTTCATTTTACAGCTTTCTAGCTTATAGATAGGTCAAAATATATTTTTTCATATACATATTTTGTTTCTTTGGAAATTTTTACTGTGTATACAGAAAATTTAAGCTTTTCTTGTGTTTTTAGGCATTTCCAGCAAGCTTTGCTAGCTGATTTTCTGCAGGGCAATGACATATTCTAAGGGTATAAGCCGCATACAACCACCTAGGCCTTCAAACAACCTCTTCTTGGTTTGGGTGACATTCCTCCTCTCTTCTCTTTCATTTCTAAAGTTTTCTGCAATTTTTCCAAGTATTTTGAGCTCATAAAAGTAGCCTAACCTAGATTAGTCATTTTTGTTCGTATAACACTTAGATTAGTTTTTTGTATTTTAGTTGTATCTATAGGCTACCCTCCTTGGTCAATGCTCGGTGGGCTTGCCACTTATGACCATTGTAGTGGTGTTTATTCTTTCATTCTTTCATTTTTAAGTAAAATAAACCTAATGCTGCTAACATTGTCAAGATAGTTCTTGCAGGGGTGGGGAGCCCGGTAGGCTTGTCCCTTAGTTCATATTCAAGGCATACTCTATTTTCACATTAGGTGCATTTGGACTGGCTTGGCATTTCTGTGCAAGTTTATCTTGGTAGTGGTAGTCTCCCCTTTAGGCACCTTGGGGGAGTCATCCCCAATGTAAGCCCTGGCTTAAGAAAGAAAATCAACTTGTTGTGTTCATCTTGCTCTCTCATTTGATATATCTTAAGATAGATCTACATTTGCAAAAGCTTAGTTTCCTTTCATTGTCTCTCATATGCTCTTATCTCATTGTTTATGGTTAGATGGTTTCATTTATTGGCACATATTATAGATCTACATCTTTGAAATTATCTAGTTTATCTTACATGTATATGATGGTGAAGTTCTAAGTTTCTTTACATGCTAAGTTCATTGTTTTTCTTTGAAGTTTTAAATCTTATATAACTTAGCATAGATCTTGTGTGGTGTTGGTTAAATATTGAACACATCTTAGCACCTCCTTAGCCCACGGCCTTGCTCTTCTAAGCTCACGGCCTAGGGCTCTCTTTGGACCTTTCTTTGCTCTCACCTATAAGCCTCTTAGGTCACGGCCTAGGAGTCTTTCTTGAACCCCTTTTCTAGCTCATGGTGTACTTTTTAACCCACGGCCCTACTGCATGACCCTAAAGGCTCGACCTAGTCACATTAGGGAGCTCAAGCCTGACCTAGCTCTCTTAGAGCCCGCGGCCTTGTCTCTTTGCTCTGACTTGATTTGCTATTTGAGCCACGGCCTCTAGCATATACACCCTGACCTTGTTGATTCCTTCTTTTGCACACAACACACGGTTGGTTAGTGGTTTAATCTATCACATTTGCTTATGGTTTAGTTTGCACACACCTTTGATGCACATGTGATAATCTTGTTAAATGTTTTGGTATTGGTAGCTTAACACTTGTATTTATGTTCTAAATCTCTCAATTCATTAAGCTCTCACATCCTAACATTTTGCAAGTAACTCTTAAACTCACACACCTATGGTTTAAACATCGAATGCTCTTAAAGATCTAATCTTTTACTTTGTTGCTAGCATATCATCTCACATATATCGGTTAATGGTTTAACTTTTCATGTGATGTTAGTTTAGATGTTTTAAACACACACATATCTCATGGTGTCTATGGTTGGATGTGAATGGTTTAGTTCTCTTGCTCATAGTTTATCTATCTTCTAAGCTCATACACATCTTAACTCATTGCAAATCTCTTTGATCATCTTACATGTTTATGGTTTAATCATCTAAGTCCTTAAAACTTTATCTTTCATTTTAAGTATCATTGCATGCTTTATGGTTCATGGTACATGGTTGAATATCTTCTAAAGCTCTTTCATGTGGTAATATATTGATGGTTTTAGACTTTTGCTCATTGGCCAAGCTATATTTTTATATGTTTATGGTGGTGTAATATTTCATTTACAAGCACTCGTTTCGGACATCTTTGCTCACGGCCATTAGCTAAATCACTAAAAATAAAAGCTGTCTAAAACATTGAAATCAATAACTTACACCTTAAGACCCACAGGGTCCTAAAATATAACAACATTCTGGGGTCTTCAACAACTCGATACGCCATCTAAAGCGGGTAAGAGGGACGGTCTTTGGGGGAAGTGGCGCGGGACCGTCCCATGATTTCGTTGAGATACCCTTTTACGGCTACACTTCTTACTTGCGATTGGCCGGCCAGTGACCTTAGGCTGAGGTGGGGGAGTAAAAAGCCAATTATCTTGAGCACCGGGCAGTTATTAGGCAGAACTAGAAGTTGAGACACACATGGATTAGGGGGTGGGGACTTAAAATATTTAAAAGAACAATAGTTGCATAGATCACACTTGTACATGTTTTGGGATTGTAGATGTATTGATAGATAACATTACTTGTGATAGTTCCATTGCTATATCTCTCTTATTGCAACTACTTGTTTATTCTTTCATGGTGATGTGATATATTGGTTTATGTTTCATTGAATATATTTTAATCGATCCCTTAGTTGTGGTGGGGATAAATAAGTGATTGAGTATCACTTGGGGGGCATCACTTATTTGATCCTTGGACTGCTATGGTTAGATGCCGGTGGTAGGTCCAAGTGGGTAAGTGCCACTTGGGGGCATGCTTAGCCCTAGGGTGTGAGTTGATAATCTCTTTTGTATATCTTGTACTTGATCACGTATATCTTGCAACTCTTGTAAACTTTGTAACATTGTGTAATTGTTTGTATAATTCTAATCTTGGGGTTGGGTGGATTTTAATTTGATTTAATTGTAAAGTGTGCCTTAGCGAACCACTGCCCACATAGTGTGAACTCTTTAACCTTAGGCACTAGTCTTTGGATTGACTTAGGGAAGGGGCTTCTTCTCATATTAACTTAGACTTGCACTTGCATTGCTTCTTGTCATCTTAGGCTAGTTACCTTGGCCTATAATCAATTGAAACTAACTCCTAGAACATTGTGATTCATTAACTTAGTAACTAGGGACTACCCCCTTGGCTTCCCTAGGGTAAGCCTAGGCGAAGAAGTTCTTGTCAAGGTGGCAGTGTGGGCAGAACTTAGACATTGTGTCTCAGAGGGCACACTAAGTGGGCCGGACTTAACTCACGTTTGCAAATGTGCATAAGAGGCGTTTCTTTCAATCCCTGGCGGGAGACCATCTTAAAGTTTATTATCCCTGGTACAACAGGGCCAAATTTTTTTATTTCATTATTGAAGGAACATGATCCCTAGTACGGAAGTCCAATTCTTCTTGGTTGGTTGTTATCCTAGTAGGGGAGGCCATTTTGGTTGTTATCCTAGGGAGACCATCTTAGTTTATTATCCTAGTACGAGAGGCTGGACTTCTTATTTCATTATTGAAGGGTCATGATCCTGGTATGGGAGTCCAATTCTTGGTTGGGGATTTATTATCCTAGTATAGGAGGCCATTTTGATAGTTATCCCTACAAGAGGTCATCTTGGTTATTATCCTGAATACGGAGGCCCGTGAGAATGCTTGTAGAACTGATGGGGACACGAAGACATGGGATGTCTCCGAGGTTAGCAACCACAGTTAAAAATAAAAAAAAATAAAAAATGTTTATCCTTCCAACTTGGAGGAGTCAAACTATTTGAGAAAAAATAAAAAATGTTTATCCTTCCAACTTCAGAGGGAGTCAAACTATTTGAGAAGAAGGAAGAGACAATACCTTCTCCCCCCTCAGCAGTTCAGAGGGAGATAGTTATTGATCCAGTTGATCCTATAGCTCGAGTTGATGTTCCCAGAGACATGGCAGTAGGCTGGAAGAGGCCTACATGAGCTCGACAGACTCTGCAAGAGGCAGAGGGACATGCAACTCCTCGTGGTACAAGAGACCACAGAGATTTTCGAGCTATGAGCCACATCATTGATACTGAACCTTCTTGTCATGGAGAAGCAGCAGGTTTGGCAAGATGCCATGACCGAAGAGTATTAGTCCATCATGAAGAATGATGTGTGGGATATTGATCTGAGACTGGAAGGGAAGTCTGTAGTGACTTCCAAGTGGATCTATAAGATCAAACATGCAGCTGATGGAAGTGTCGAGAAGTACAAAGCGAGATTTGTGGCTAAGAGGATTCTTTCAGGTGGAGAGAATTGATTATGAGGAGACATTTGCTCTTGTTGCCCAATACACTTATATCCGTACGATTATTGATCTTGCAACATCCATGGGTTGGAGACTACATCAGATGGAAGTAAAGACAACCTTTCTCAATGGTGAGATTGAGGAAGAAGTTTACATTGAGCAACCAGATGGATTCGTGACACATGAGAAGGAGTCTCATGTATGCAGGTTGAAGAAAGCCCTGTATGGACTAAAGCAGGCACCTCGTGTGTGGTATGAGAAGATTGATGGATACTTGATGAGTTTGGGCTTCAGCAAGAGTGTTGTTGATCCTAACCTATACTACCACATTGTTGGTGACGAGTGCCTGATTTTGGTCCTATATGTTGATGTCTTATTCCTCACCGATTCAGAAAGCCTTACTGTTGAATGCAAGCGTGCATTGACTTCTGAATTTGAGATGGACCTTGGCGTGATGCACTACTTCTTGGACTAGAAGTATGGCAGAGGACTGATGAGATTTTCCTGAGTCAAGGAAAATATATAGTGGAGATATTGAAGAAATTCGGGATGATGGACTGCAAATCCATGCCTACATCGATGGTGATGTATTTGAAGAAGATGAACGAGGCTTCTTTTGAGTCAGGCGAGATTGATCCACGTCTTTACAGACAGTTGATTGGATCATCGATGTATCTAGTTAACACCAGATCTAATATATGCTATGCAGTGAGTGTACGCAGTCAGTTTATGAGTTGGTCGAGACAGACACACTGGATAGCAGCGAAGCATGTGTTGAGATATATACGAGGCACAGTTGGTTATGGCCTGAGATATGCCTCCGGTGTAGACATGAGATTGCAGGGATATGCTGATGCAGATTGGGCAGGGAGCGCAGTGGACCGGAAGAGCACATTTGGTTGTTGTTTTCCTTTGGGATCTCCCATGGTTTCCTAGTGCAGCATGCAACAAACTTTTGTGGCTTTGAGTACCACAGAAGCAGAGTACATTGCATTATGTGTGAAAGTGTGTGAAGTAGTGTGGCTTCGCAATCTCCTTGTAGACTTATTTGGTCATGAGATGGATTCCACCGTTATCCATTGCGATAACCAGAGTTGTGTGAAGCTCTCAGAGAATCTTGTGTTTCACGATAAATCGAAACACATTGAGATCAAATACCATTACATCGGATATATGGTGCAGAGGAAAGCAATACATGTGCAGTACCTTTCTACACACGAACAAGTTGCAAATGTCTTCACCAAACCGCTTGTCAGGACAAAGTTCAAGTACTTCCGTGAGAGACTTGGCCTGGTGGAGAATGCCTCCCTAGCTAAAAGGGAGTGTTGTTGATTGCAGCTTCATGAGACATTCTCCAGGTCGTTCTCCTCTATACTGAGTTGAGACGATCTGTGAGAGAGCCCATGTGATGGGTGTGTCATACTCCTCTGCACTGAGTTGAGATGATGTGTGGTCTCTTGTTGTGCTCCTCTGGACTGAGTTGAGATGACTTGAGATGGTCCCCTGTCAGACCCCTATGGACTTAGTTGAGTTGACTTGAGATGGCTCTCCAGATGGTACTCCTATGGACTTAGTTGAGTTGATCTATTGAGAGTGACGTCCCTGTGACTGAGCACAGGTGGACGTGTCCCTAGTGGCTGAGCACTAGAGGATGTGAGAGATCCTTGCTATATTGTCTAAGAGTAAGATTTATTGTGTAACCCTAATTGTGTAAAGGGTACAAGTCGGCCCCACCATGTAAAAGATAATTAATATTGTGTAATGATTAATTGTATTTTAAGTTGTTCAAGTCAGCCCTATTGTGCCAATAGACACATCCATTTGATGTGTCTAAGTCTTGTATTTATATGAGAGATAGATCCCCATTGTGGATCACTCTCACTTGTCATCTCATGATTTCAGACCTACTTGTACGGCTGAAGTGTGCATCCTTCTAAGGCGCTAGTTTTCTCAGTTATAGGGCACCCTCTTGTGTGCTAATTTGGTGGTGGATGGTGGATCTTCTCTTGGCAATATAAGCAAGGGATTGTTGGGTTTTTCCCTTGATTGAGAAGGGTTTTCCCAGGATAAAATCTGGTGTCTTTTGTGTATGGTTATTCTTCTTGTGATCTTGGTTTACTGCAGCTAGTGTAGTGTTGCTGCAGTGGTTATGGTTCAAGTAAATGCTAAACAGAAATAAACTACATGCTTGAGCTAAATTCAACAAAGGATAGGTGTAAGAGAAAGCATTAAATTGATTAGTGGGATGTTCATGTGGTTGATGATCCTAAGTTGCAGGGGTTTGCTATACGGCTACTCTCACAGGTAGCTAGCTCCTCATCTTGTGAGAGGAATCGGAGCGCTTATGCTTTCATCCATTCACTGAAGAGAAATCAGTTGGGATCAAACAAAACAAAGAACTTAGTCTACATTCATAGCACACTTCGTCTCATGACTCAAAAAGACCCTAGGTACAAGGAGGGTCCTTTCCAAAGATGAGAGCAATACATAGAGGATGCTATATGTGTGGACGAGGAGCCACAACTAGATGGCCTTGTCAAGATACCTCCAGTTACTGTCAACGAAGAGAAGCCTATGCTTGAGATGACAATTACCTGGACAGCCCACTAACTAAGGACCTGGGCGATATCAATGATGATGAGGATGATGCAAAACTAGCAAAGTTGGCTTGAGGAAGCCAAATCAACAATGTTGTTCAATTTTTTTTCTATTTCATTTTTGGAAATGCCATTAGGGAACTTTTGAATGTAGTATGTACTTGGTTTAAGACTCTAGACCTTTTAATGTCAATTTTAAATGATACTAGAGAATGATCAAGTTTATTATTTTTCTAAGCATTGTATGATTGTTCAATCAATCAATGTTGAATGAGAATTCTCAGATTTTAAATCACGAATGTCATAATTCATTTGATAAATCATAATAGATATATCATATAATATATGTATTATGCATTTTTTTTGTTACTTCAAGAAAATGATATTATGGAGTTTGAACATTGTTCTTTTCAGAAATTCCAAGTATGTTATAAAAAATATATATATTTTTTATAAAAAATTTGCATAAAGTTTATATGTATACCCCTAACGAACCCAAGTCCCCTATTTCAAAAAGTGTTGTTATGTCCCCACACCCATCCTCAACGCCATCCCTGAACACACGTATCCTGGCAACTTAGCTTCGAACCCATGTTTTGCTTCTGAGCAACACATGAGTTGGATTCTGTTTTGAGCCTTGCTTTCTTTGCCTCCTCCTCTTGTTTTGAACTTGCCACCCCTGAGAGTCATATTTCACTTGGAAGGAGGACAGAAACATTTTGAGTTTCAGCAGTAGGGTTTTGAGAGACAAAAGCATTGGAGGTTTTGTGTTTGTGTAAAGGACAATCTTTAACAAAATGTGGAGGGAAGCAAGAAAAACAATAGTTTTGGAGGTTGATATAAAATACCTTTTGAATGTGGGTCATAACATTGAGACAGAAGTTGCCTTGAAATGTCCACCTCTACACATACTCAAGCATTAGGCCCAGAGGGTATGAGAACCACACTTATCTCCTAAAATCAAGTGACCAAAGGGCTGTCACTATTTTCTCTAGGCGTGCTCAGTACTGCTTAGGTGTATGAGGAAACTCCATCCACAGTGGATATTTATGTTGAGACACAAACTACGGCTTGAAAGTTTCGTATCAAGGTTGCACATAGGCTAAGGAACCAACAATCATCCAGGTCGCTTTCTCTTTGTCTAACACTACATAGATGAAACCCTCCCCAAGCCCCCGAGAGTATTCCACCTTCCAGCTTCTGGTCTCTAGTTGTCAATGTACCATTTATAAAGATATTGTTCCAAGGGCATCCATCCTAAAAAGTGGAGGATGAAATCCTTCTTCTTTAATCGATTGGCAACATGTTTGACTAGCTCATCAGAAGAAAAATCCGCATCAAACTCCCCCATCTACAAATGAGGGTTTGACTACAATAAAGAGGAATCTCCTTGACAGTCAATGATAAAATCGTCCTTGGAAAAGGATTCTGAAGGATGAGATCGTCCATCTAACCCCTAGTTCTTTTCAGCATTCCCTCTTTGCATCCATATTATGCTCAAATATGAGTATACTATTAAGCTTATTACTCTCTATCCCTTATTATCAACTTATATGGATATATTTATTTTTATTGGTGTAAGATCGCATACTCTGTCTAGTGACACTTGTGATTTGCTAAGCATCAAGTCATAACAATAAATGATTAAGACATGGTTGTGAAAAAATTGAAAGGAATATCAAACAACAATATAAAGCTAGTACTTGAAATGTTAATTTAGCATAAAAAATTCCACATCACCCATTGTTTTCCTTTAATTGTTTTTGGCTCGTTGCCAATTGAATTGGGCACAAATGTGAAAACACAACAAAAATCCATAGAAGAAATTCACAACATCAAAATTTGTTTTCAATCAATCAATGGTACTTCTTCTTGAATTCATCTTATTGTCTAGAGTCTAGACTCTAAAATATTTAACATGTTCCTGTTAGCAGGCAGAAGTAGTGAGTAATACAACGTTTCTAAATGCTAGCATGTTAGATTGGATCAAAAATTAGAATAGAAACAATAATAGTCCATAGGCAAAGAAGCTTTATTTTTAAAATATATATATTCTTAGAGGGTGAAACAGGTCAGCCTAATCTATAAGTAGGAACTAGTTTGCAGACAAATAAATAGTCATAGCGAGTTCCTGATCCAGTATTTCAAATGTATTCTGAATTTCAAGGTCTCCCTGCCATATTTATCCAGGTAATTTGCCATATTCACCTACAGTAGGCATCCAGTTTCTCACCAGAAATCCATTCCATTAAACTGCATTAAAGTTTTGAGTTGATCATGGCTTACCTCTAAAGCCCTCTTGCCCTTGCCTGTATTTATATCGTACATTGAAGTTCCTATTGACCCATCTTCAAGGATATCATCAACAAGGCATGGAACTGAAGTCGTTTCATCCTCACGACCAAGCTGACCATCCATTCAAGTATCAAGGGAAAAAGCAAATAAATGCTTGATGTAGATGGCAAAATTTTAAGGGAGATGCTTCAACCTCCTGCATCTATAATGCATCAACTGTCTACAAGAAAATTTCGAAAAACCAAAACTGTATATACCTTTTAACTTTAAAAATGAAATCGTGGAGCAGAGAAAGAAAAACAAATAGCATATTTGCATAATAGGATACAGACATTGTAGCCCCATGACCAAACTGACCCCTCATCTGCAAAGCACAAAAACAACAGATTACTCTACAGAGGTCCATACAAGACAAGAAAATTGCTCTAAAAAAGAAAAAATTCTTCCTGGTTACATCATTATGACTTACATGTCTCCATGTTCAAGTAACAAACAAGTCAAAATACTTATTCCAATAAGGCAAAACTCCGGTGGACCTACTACACTTGACAAAACTTGCTGCAGTTCACTTGTATGAAGGTTATACTATTGGCTCTATTTTATCAAGATTTCAGCTTCAACTTACAAATATATGCACGAAAATAAAAGAGCATAAGAAAGCACCCAAATGTGAGCATTTTAAAGACAAAATAGCATAAATCTATTGTCCAAGCAAACATGTTTTTGAAATTCAAATTTAAAATTCAGATCTATCTCATAAAACGAATTCTTTACAAGCCAATAATGTTCAAGATACGAGTTGCAACAGAATCATCTCATGAAAGCATCAAAAGCATAATAACAACGAGAATATTTCCACCAGAAATAGGACAGCAACCAGAGTAATATAATGAAGATAACCACCAGAAAATCATGAGTACCACATCAATATGACACTCAAAATTCCAATCATGATCTATACTTCAGTGATACAAACGAGCTCCCTTAGTGAACAAATGATCTGAGTGCCCAGGATTAGGCCTGGAGGACAACCAAGGATTCCAGGGAATTCCAAGGTTATAAATGTGCAAGGTGCAACACAGAAGAGAAACTCAACTGCTAAAGCATGGTGCTGAATGTGAAGCATTGCTAAACAAGTGAGCTAAGAATAACAGAACACAACATAACATTGCAACAACATGAGAACTGGAGAGATTCCAAAAGAGTGCTGAGTCACATATTATAAGTGCTAGTTAGTGTACATATTACAAAAATATGTTACAGCAAGGTGGAGAAAACATGCGTTTATGTGTAATGGGCCTGGCTCCCTCCCTTCCGCCAAAGGAGCAGGGCACTTCAACAACCACACAAATTCTCCAATGACAGAATTCTGATTTTACCAGAATAGGCCATCCATGCAACAGAATACATTACAGAACTTGCAAGTATTTCAAACTGGATTCCTGTTTAATGACATTGCACTGCTTGCTTCAAGGGGGATGGACTGAGGAGACACAAAGCTCTTCTGGATCAAGCAGCCAAGAACATAGTGTTGGATGAAGGAGCCGCGCGTGTATGGTGAAGGTCCCATTCAGCAATGGTCACACCTATGGTGGAGACACTGAGACCCAGGGATTGGAGAGTGATAGTAAGATTGTGAGATAGCATATGATGGAGGCTCCATGGGAAGAGAGAGCTTCCACAAGGACCCATCTCCTAGATCCCTCTCATTGGTGAGGTTGTCTTTGATCAGGTCAGATTGTTTCAAATTCAAAACCTATCTATGAGTTGTAGATATATACAAGGCACAGTAAATCTCATGGCAAGAGTCCCATTCATGAATACATTCCTTTAGTTGTTGATGATCAAGAGAACAATATAGCTTGTTCTCTAAATGGGAGCTTGGACCATGCTCAATCCCCTGAGATTGATGATGACAAACTGGAGACCTCTAATCAAGAAGAAATCAGCTCTTTATATCAATGCGTACCCAGGTTTGAGTTGTTTCTAGATGAAGAGGTCACCATAGCCATGGTTTTGGAGGATCTCACTGTTGCTAGTTTCTTTATGGACTATGGTCCAAAGGTAAACACTGTGCAAGATTCAGGGATCCATGTAGCTCGACCTTCTAATGTTGCTAACCTGGTCTTAGTAAACCCTCTAGGTGGAGCCTCTTAAGATCCACCCAGTGCTAGAAGAGTAGGGATGCATGTTGATCCAATCCAGTCCCAAAAAAGTCGATGGGGGTGTTGTTCCACCTTCCACCATGGAGTTGCTACATATAGAGCTGCCTATGAACACTTCTGCAAATGCAAATCAATCCCTAGTTCAAAATCAAGGTGTTTCACCCTCTAACATTGAAGGGGATTTCAATTTTTCCATGAATTGCAACAAGGGATATGAACAAGGAAGTTAGAACCTTGAACCAATGTTGAAAATATTGGTGATATATAGTGATTCTCTCAGCTCAGCCATATTATCGCTAGAAAAAATCGCATTTTTTTCAAATTTTGAATATATCACGATATTTTGAAAATATCACAATATATCGGCAAAATATCACCAAAAATTGGAAAATATCGGCTGAGTCGGATTTTTGGATTTTTTTGGATTGTTTTGCTCAATTTGAAGAGGGAAAGCAGGGAATTGAGAACAAAGGGGTTATTCTCTGTTCCATTGGCCCATAAAAGGGCTATAGGGAGGGGGGTTGCTTTAGATGTTTAAAAAATTGAAAAAATTCAATTTTTTTATATTTTTTTAAGTTTGTTGGTATTTTCTGATATTTTCCCCGATGTTGCTGATAAGTTTACTGGTCCCTGACCCTCAGCGATATATTCACCAACACGATGTTTGCAACATTCCCTCGAACATAGGGCAATTATCCTTTTTTCTTCAAAAAATCCCAAGTGAGGACACATTTAACAAATGGATTATTTTGAATTGGGAAACTAAAGGGATGTCCTTGAACTCATATTAGGACATAGTATCCAAGTATCTTTTCCTTCTATTTAACTCAAATGCAGCCACACAGAATGTACTTCAGTATGGCACCTAGAATATCATAGGTTCTTTGGCATATGTGCAGTCTTGGCACTCTCACTTTAAGTCAAATGACAGGTCACAAGTCCACTACCCTCTTTAGATTAAGTTTCAGAGTCTTCGCCAATCTTCAACCATTTGTGAATATTTTTGCCCACTAATTTGGTAAGGTGTTGATTCCCAGAAGCCACCGCAACTTATTCAGGACTAACCCATGTGTGTGTGGAAGTAGATCTAGAGCAGAATCTCCCCCCATTCATCTCAGTGTTCACCACTAATGGAGTTCGTTAATAGAAGGTTTGCTATCTGAATCTGTCCGATGTTTACTTTGTTTGCCAAGCACAGGATCACCTCATTCATGATTACACTCTCCAAAAGCCCAAACCAAAACAACCTAAAGAGTTATAGGCTTTGTTACCCCCCCCCCCTAATGCCTAGGGGTAACTAGAGGAGATCATGTCTCATGGCTCACAATGAAGACAATGATCTCGATGATGATGACGATCAGCAAGTCCACCTATGGCAGCCCAGTAGCCCCCCTCAAATGCCTCTTTCACTTTTGATTAGCAAAGCTCATCACATCCAGTCAACACAGTTTTTGGGAGATGGTAAGCCAACGTCACCATGAGGTATATTAGTCCTTTCATACAGGGTGTTGTGCTTAATATACTGGGCATGTGAATGAGGATCATTGGTTGAAATTGGATAATGGATCATAAGCTCAAGAAGTTATGTTTGTTTCCTTGTTTCACCTCGGTGGCCAGCATTTGTACTCGAGTCACGTGTTGTCACCCCCAAGGAAAAGAAGTACTACTGGGGGGGCCTCACAAGGGTAACGTTCTGTTTCCCCGCCATACTTAACACTTACCATCCTGGAGCCTGTCACGATGTACTAAACTTCGATAATGGGTCATGGTTCATTCTCTCGTGAGAAGAGGGGCTAAAGGCCACAAGGTTGATTGCACCATACTAGTAAAAAATAATGAAGAAAGAATGATGCTAAAGAAAGAAAGAGATAAGAGCAAGGAATCTCAAAAGCCGGTGCATACTTGAGCTCTACCCTTTCCGCATTCGCGCTAGTCCCAAAGCAATGGATGCTAAAGATTGAAACCTTATAAAGGGGACTTGCAAATAAATAAGAGGACGATAAAAAGGTAGATTAAGGAGTTGGAAAAACATAGCACCTGGAAAATGGTAACTCAAGAGCAAGCGCACCCTCCACAAAGAAGCTGATAGAAATGGACCAAATGACTCTATAAGCCATGAAGTAATCCCAACACATTTCACTATCATACTTACTCTTGAAGGGTTCTTTTCTTTCCTTCTCACCCCGGGACATATCCCTCTACTTGGGTATTTCTTTCCTATATTGGTTAGCACACCTTATAGGGTCTGATGATGGTCCTCCCATATTCAAACTTGCCAACTTACATAAAGTCTTCAGCTAATGTGAAATTTGAAGGGGATGCTTGATGTGAACTATTTATGTGGCTTCTATCTTAAGTAGCAACTTATTTTGTATGATCTAAGGGCTTTCATGCCTTGTGAACATTGGTTTTACATGATTCCATACTTTGATTTGATTTGGATGCACCTGACATGGTTCTTTGAAGGACATCCCCTGCTTTCACCCAGGATGTTGTGCATCTATTTACAGGATATGGCACATGTGATGCAAAGCGTTAATTAAGAAGTAGGGCTCCCTCCCTGAAAGGGGTTTTGGGAGCACTCCCCAAGAGGGTTATTGAGCCTACATATCAAAGTTGACTAGGTCGGCCTTAACCATAACCTTATAATGCAATAAATGAACACTTAAATGCCCAACCAATTACATTAATGGCACAATAAGAGTTGACCATAGCCAAATGTGGGGATTATATAAAGCTACACCTAACACTTGGATTTAAAACTAAGAAAGAAACTTTATTCCTCAACAGTTTCACAATCTTGATAAGGGGTTGTTTTCAAGTTCAATACATAGTTTCCTTTTCAGTTCTCATTTCAAGTTTAGATGTGAATTTCATACAAGTTGTTCACTAATTAGTCTAACGTGAGGATTACCCCATTCTCAACAGTTGAATCTAAAACTAAACCTAACACTTGATTTTAAAACTAAGAAAGGAACTTTATTCCTCAACAGTTTCACAATCTTGCCTTGGGTATCAAAAATATAGTTGTTTTCAAGTTCAATGCATAGTTTCATTCATTTTCAGTTCTCATTTAAGTTTATATGTCAGTTTCATACAAGTTGTTCAGTGATTAGTCTAATTTTAGTCAAGGAACGAACTTAGGATTTTGATGGCACTATGAGAGCTAGGTTTTCTTAAATTTCCTATAACTCAGCAACCAGAATATTATGCCAATAATTTTATCTAACCAGAATTTAATCAATGCTGATATAAACTCAGAAAATTATGCATAAATATTACAACTAAGTTATTTAACCAAAATAGCAGCAGAAGCACATACAGAAAACCAAACACATAAAATGGACAACACCATAAATACCCTGGAAACCCTAGTGTGGGGAAAACCAGCAAAGAGGGGCTTCTATCATGGGCTTTCAAGAGAATTTACAGCAGCAGAAAATCAGAAATTTTTTACAGAAATTTCTTCAGCAAGTTTCCTCACTCAGCGAAAAAAACAGTCCAGCAAACTCAGCGTGCTTTTTTGGGCCTGAAAAACAGCCTCCTGAAATCTGTTGTATGTGGCCTGAGTTTGGCCTCTCTCTGCTGCCCAGTATGGCCCTGGTTCGGCCTCTACTGGCTGCCCAAGTCTGGCTCAGAAATCGCCCTCTTCCTCAACGGCTTGCCCTCTCCTTCTCTTGCCCAAGCACCCTCTTCCTCTTCTCACAAATGAGAATGTGTGTCCCTCTCACACTCAGCCCTTCTAATTATATCTCTAATTCATTTTTTCAAGAGACTTCTAGAAGCCTCCAGAAATACACTTTTGTGAATTATTAATTTCTGAAAAGTGACTTTTTCATAAATCTGAGAAAAAAGTCATTTAAGTGACTTTTTAGTTTTTCCTAAGTTAAAACTTAGGATAAAATAAATAAAGCCGATCTAGGAATTTAATGTATCCATCAGCATGCCTAGGACATTTAGGCCCATGCTGAGACACCTACCGAGCTAAAAAACTAGCAGGTTTTACCTAACTCTCATTCCCTTGGGTTTTAACTAGTTTCCAACCGCAAATTTGATGTTTGTTGCCTTCCAACAAGATACCAAGTATCATTATATTGGTTTACTCAAAATGCAATCAATAAAAGGAATCGTAGCTTAGGTTTATTTCAGATAAATCACAAAAAATGAAAGCAATGAATCCAAAAATGAATGCTTACCTTCAATAGCTTCATAAATTCTGTTAAGACAATTTCAATAACAACTTTCATTTCATTTTGCAACTTAAAAAGGAATCAAAATCTGACATTGTTGCGTATGCACTTCGATCTCGGATTCCTACAAGCTTCCAATGGGCTTATAGGGACCCACTATGACCTCTTTAGGCATATAAGTTGCCAACACATAGTCT
Organism: Picea sitchensis; assembly: GCA_010110895.2. Lineage (NCBI taxonomy): Eukaryota > Viridiplantae > Streptophyta > Pinopsida > Pinales > Pinaceae > Picea > Picea sitchensis. The sequence goes on along the minus strand of SNQJ01S0060607.1, from coordinate 1,641 downwards.
CACCTATTGAGAAATATAGCTCGGAAAGGAACTTCCGCACAGGTTTCAATGTGAACGTGTGAGAAGTAGTTCGACATATTCCTATATTCGAAAAGTAATTCTATTTTTGTAATTCACTCTAGTAAAAAGGTGAAAAAGTCTTATATTTAGTTGTTGAGTCTAAAAAGTGTATTTCATGCATGCATGACTTAGACTAGGAATAATCTCAAAAATAGATTAGGGCTTTGGTCTCAACTGAAAGTATAAAAACAGGTCAAGATAGAGAGTTCATTAACATACGAACAGCTGAATAGGTTGAGCGACTATGAGAGAGAGAGAGCAGGGATTCAAGCAAAGGCCAATCATGTTGATGATTGCAGCTATGTGAGATATTCTCCAGCTTACAAACCTGTGAGATGTGGATCATTGCAGCTATGTGAGATATTCTCCAGCTTACAAACCTGAGAGAAAGCCCCTGAGAAGGGTGTGTGGTTCCTATCTGAGACAGAGTTGGAACGTAGAGATGACCTCCTCCATACAGAGAGTTGAGAAGAACTCCAGATGATTCTCCTGTGTAACACAGTGAGAAAGATGATCTGCAGAGTTGGGCGTGCCTGTGGCTGAGCACAAGGTGAACGTGTGAAATCCCAAAGTGTTGGGTGCATCGTCATGAGAACATAAATGAAGATGATGTATTAGCCTCCTCTGAGCAGAAGAGTTGACGAGAAACTCCAGATGACTCTCCTTTGTAATGCAGTGGGAAAGAAGATCTGTTGAGTGGACGTGCCTGTGGACAAGCATAGGTGAACGTGATCCTAGTGGCCGAGCACTAGTGAAGAAGTGGTTCTTCTGTGTAATGCAGTGAGCCAGAGATATGGATGTGCCCCTAGTGGATGAGCACTAGTGGGTGTATCAGATCCCTTGCTATATTGTTCAAGAGTCGGACCTACCTGTAACCCGAATTGTAATGTAAAGGGTATAGGTCGGCCCCACCTTAATGTGACTGGTAATTAATGTAAAAGATAATTAATCTCGTTAATATTAATTATATTATCAGCTAGTGAGGTCGGCCCTGTTGTGCCAATAGACACTTTTGTTGACAGGTTTATGTTAGTATAAGTAAAGGTAAATTCCCCATTGAGGAATCATATCTTTCATGTGAGTTTGGAAATTTCAGCAAGTACACCTTCTTGGGAAAAGAGCGCACCTCTCTTGGGCGCTAGTCTTCTAGGGTTTGAGCACCCTCTTGTGTGCTATTTTTTCTTGGTGGTGAAGGTCTTTCTCTTGAAGAATATAGCAAAGGATTTGGCTGGGTTTTCTTCCCTTGTTGAGAAGGGTTTCCCAAGATACTTCTTGTGTTCTTGTGAATGGTGCTTCTTCTTGTGATCTTGGTTGATGCAACATTAATGGTTATGGTTAAATGCTAAAAATGGAATGAACTTCATGTTTAACAATTCTTATTGAAAAATCAACATGGTATCAGAGCATAGGTCTTGAAGAACCCATTGCACAAACAACTTTCAGCCATCCTCTCTCTCTTCTGCAGAATCCATACGGCCCTCCTAGGGTTCCCAGAAAATCCGTACGGCCTACTCTTCTGGAGGTTTTCAACACTTGGCACTTGGACGTTAGGGCTAAAAAGGGCATAGGAGTGTACGACCT
>SNQJ01S0060606.1:59552-78095 GCA_010110895.2 Picea sitchensis | reverse complement strand
GTGTTCCTTGTGGAGATGATTTGTTGATGATATATTGCTGATATATGTTGCTGATATGTATTCACATCTAACTAATTATTAATGACAACAATGAGTAATTAGTAAATGTCGAATGCTAACTAATGAGTTTTGTGTAAGAGGGAAGTTTTGGGAAAAAGATCCCCACACTCATTCACCCCCCCCTCTAAGTGTGGTAGGTGTGTCCAAAAAATGGAATATCCCTTAACTAAAAGTTAGGACACACCAAGAAACCACCTCTCCACAGTCGAAAACTTCAGGGACATTGGTTTCACATGCAATTCCAAAGGCCCAAATTAGTCCATTCTGGGTGGAAGGAGATGACTAGTAGGAATATGGCCTTGCACCAGTGGGAGTTCTGGTCCTCATTCCCTAAGTTGTTAATTGTATATCCAGAGAACCAGATAGTAGTTCCGTAATTGAATAGTTTTTTGGCTTGAAATATATCTCTGGGAGAATCAACATATCATTTCCTTACAGTGAAAGTCTTCTGCCTAGAACAAACTAATTTGGACCTCTAGAATTCCTACTTTCGACATGAAAAGTGGATATTGCGCTCAGCGTTGGTTTGTTTTCTAAAACTCCTTTTTTTGGTGTTGTCAGGACCACCATCGCTGAGCCGGGAAGTTCCGCCTGTTATGGTTGATTACAATTTGGGCGCAGGAGTGGGAAATGTCTCTGCATTGCCATCATCCATTGCCATATCATCGTCCATCATATCATCTTCTTCTGGCTTGGAATCCTTGGCATCCACCTCTGCGCCAACCATCAATGCAACTGGGCAGGTTCTCTGAGCAGGCAGGGTTGCCTTGGAATTATTTGGCTTGAAATATATCTCTCGGTGTACCAAGGGACCGTCTCCTTTTTTTCTCCTGGTCGTAGGGAGATGAGTAGTAAGAATATGCCCTGGAATACTAGAACCTCTGGCCATCATGACCGAAGGTGTTTACTGTATCTGGACAGAACTGCTGCCACAAGTTAACGAGAATTTTCATTTTCTCTAGATGATGTTTGAAATGAAAATTGGGGAGGGATAATATAACCCTCCACAAATACTGGTTTAATGCGTATCAATGGAATATCTCCTCGATCCTTTTGCTGATCAATGATAATCTCTAGGGTCCGTGCGTAAGAATTTGTTAACATTAAAGCTCACTAATTGCATATTTAGAAAAAAGTGTGAAGGTGGTGGTTACGACGAAGAATGATTAAGAATTAGAGATTTCTTAAAGGATCCAACCAACTGATGCACGAAAGATATTGCATCATATTTGAAATGAATACTTGGAAAGGATAACACTCTTCTCCGCAAATTTTGGTTTAATTCGTAGTAATGACAAATCTTCTCCGGCCTTCCATACATGAATGAAAATCTTAACAGTTCTTGCACAATGAACTACTAGCATTAAATATTAATAATTGCATATCTAGAAAGAAGTACGAAGGTAGCGGCGATGGCGAAGAGAGACCAATCATTGTACATTTCATCCACCAGCCAACCTGCAAAATAGATTCCAAGAAATGCCCAAGTATGGAAAGCAGTCGAGCGGGTTACAAAAACAAGGGTCACAAGATATACCTAAGAGACGTGAGGGGACGATGGTCAAATTGTATCTCAGTGACAGATTTTGGTCGTCAATTTGTATATCGCGGAATTTCGGGTGCTATTTGTGCGTAGGGGAGCAATGGAAGTGCAATGTTGAGAGGGAAATTTGTATAATGAGGAACTTTGGGTGTTGTATATAAAAGCACGAGACATTCGTAAAAAGGACCAAGTAAATAGAAAGTGAAAGCACACGAGATGAAGGGGATATTTTTTGCTAATTTGTAAATCGTGGAAGTCCGGGTGCTATTTGCAGGCGACGAAACAATGGAAACACAATGTTGAACCCGCCTATGTGGGAACCCGTGATTCAAAAAGTTTGTTCAATATGAAACAGAGAAGGAGTCGACCAGGATGGTGATGTAAAAGTAACAATGGAAATATGAAGACGTGAATCTGCCAAAACCCGCACCTAGACATTTTTCGAAAAACGAGTAAGTAAAGAAAGGGAAAGCAGAGGGAAAAAGAGAAAGAAGATGACAATTTTCAGAAGCGGGAATTGCTATAAGAAATCCCCATTGATGGTATTACCAGTAACTATGAAGTGCATTAAACATGTTAACAGGTTATTCAATCAAGGAATAGATACAACGAGCGATGCTTATAGTTTCCAGGATTTGTTTGTATAAGAGAAGCGTCGAAAAGTTACAAGAAAATAATTTTTTGGATGTTTAAGTAAAGTTTTTGTACTGTTAGCTTCACCGCAAGAATAACAACGCCGAATTTGAATTTTAATGTCCTCTCATTCATATGATTGTTCCATTAGACTTTGCATAGTATATATTCTTTTATTTGAATTTGTTTGCTAATTTGTAGATTGGGGAAGTCCGGGTGTTGTTTGCAGGCGACGGAACAATGGAAACACAATGTTGAACCCACCTATCCAGTAACCCACTTATTTGGAAACCTGCGAGCCAAAAAGTTTGTACAATATGAAATGGGGAAGCAGTTGGTCGGGTTGGTGATATAAAAGTAAGTGAAATCTGAAGACGTGAATCTGCCAACTTCCGCACCTAGAAATTTTCTGAAAAATGAGTAATTTATACTAAATATGTACTTTTATAAAGTATGGACATGAGATTTTATAGAGCATGTACGGATCCCTCATTCCATACTTAGCCACTTTTTGGATTGCAGGTTCTCGGGCTGGCGGGCTCAAAATTGGGCCTCTATTGTTTCGTGTTCTACAAATAGCACCCAGAGTTTCACGATATACAAATTGACAGAAGGACTTGCGGGCTAGATGGCTCAACATTGCACTTCTATTGTTCAGTGTCCTCCAAACAACACTCAGATTTCCGTGATATACAAATTGACAAACAGAATCCAAGGCTGTCAGGCTCAAGATTATGATTGTTTACAGATGATGATCCCTATCAACTATCTAACATTATCTAAAAACATTATTTTCAATACTAAATTATTAATATTAAATATTGATATTGTACAATTTAATTACATAAAATTATTAAAGGATGTTAAATATCTTATTTAAAAGAAAAACCCACCTATTTCGAAACTTGCGATCCAAAAAGTTTGTACAATATGAAACGGAGAAGTGGTTGGTCGGGCTGGTGATATAAAAGTAAGTGGAAATTTGAACACGTGAACCTGCCAACTTCCGCACCTAGAAATTTTCCGAGAAATGAGTAATACATACTAAATATGTACTTTTATAAAGTATGGACATGAGATTTTATAGAGCATGTATGAATCTCTCATTCCATACTTAACCACTTTTTGGATCGTGGGTTGTCGGGCTCAAAATTGGGTCTCTATTGTTCCATGTTCTACAAATAGCACGCAGAGTTCTGCGATATACAAATTGACAGGCGGATTTGCGGGTTGGTTGGCTCAACATTGCACTTCTATTATCCCCTGTCCTCTAAACAACACTCGAAGTTCCACGATATACAAATTGAAAGACAGAGTCTAGGGCTGACGGGCTCAAGATTGCGATTGTTTATGGGTGGTCATCCCTATCAACTATCTAACATTATCTAAATTTTTTATTTTCAAATACTAAATTATTAATATTAAATATTGATATTGTACAATTTAATTACATACAATTATTAAAGGATGTTAAATCTCTTATTTAAAAAAAATGAAGTAAACAAAACAAAGATTTTTTAAATTCTATCACCGCAAGTATAACAATGACCAATTTGAATTTTAAGGGCCTCTTGTTGATATGATAACACCAATGAACTTCACACAGTATATATTCGTTTATTTCAAATTATTCCAGGAGATTAATTTTACCAAGTTCATCGATCAAGGAAAAGTGCTAAAACAAGCCACATACTACATTTGCATCACAATGCTATACAAATTGTCAGGCAGGTTTGCGGGCTAGCTGGCTAAAAAATTGAAATTATATTGTTCCGTGTCCTCCAAACAACACTCGGAGTTTCGTGATATACAAATTGACAGACGAAGCATACAACCAAGAACCAAGTAAACTCCAAACATGCCGCAAGAAAGATCCGACAAGGTTCCATAGAGCAACACACATCGACCTTTGCATCAAACATTTTGATATATAAAGAAAACACGTCACGACATTGGTTTTCTCTTACATCTGGTATATGTTCCCACGAGAAAATAACCGGTGCCATGGGATATATGGGGTTTTCTTCCATGCTTCCTATTTTTGGACCGAAAAATCTTATGCGCATGCAATTTCTATAGCGAGATCTGAATATCTCAAGCCAATGTTTCAATCCATGTCGATTTCCTTTTTGTTTTTCAATTAGGGCATCAAGAAAATGAAGATACCATACCATAAATGTATAGTTGGAGACACTTTTTTATTTTATTCAGGCACTTGAAAGAAAATTGCAGAAATCCTGTCATGGCTAAATAGTTGAAAAAAAATTGTCGAATTTGGGCACCCAAAAAACGTGCAGGATCCTCCATCAAAGAAACAACCACCCACCATGTTGTTTTTCTTTTATTTGCACACCGAAACAAATATGCAAAATCCTCACTGGGAGACGCAAGAAAACATCAAAATAACAACATCTATTGCATTTGTAATTAGATTCTCAAGTACTCGAGTCCGACGGACATTCATTTGGGTGTTGAAGAAATATTGTAGAGATACACTATAAAATTCTTACTGGGAGATGGAGGAAAACATCAAAATAACAACATCGATTGCATTTGTAATTAGATTCTCAAGTACTCGAGTTCGAGGAACATTCATCTGAGTGTTGAAGAAATATTACAGAGACACATGAGCTATTTTTTGTTTGCTGCTAAAGCTTTATATGTTCAATTGATATGCAATATTGCATTGTCCTCATTTAAGGTAAATTTGCTATGTATCCGAATGTCACACAACATGTAGACACTGCTTGCATTTTTATGTAGATATGCTTCATACGACAATTCTGCTAACCTAGGAAGCACATATTGTAACAAAGGCTTCCTAATTGTACAACACACAGTTGTGTTTCCCACGGTTCAGATAGAAGCATTGACGCAATGTCCATATATATATGGACATTTTTCACTACATCACAGACAATTAATCGTATCATCACTTATCAAAGAGGAAGCAGAAGCAAAAGAGTTGCATTTCACACATACAGGCTCAAAGGGGGTCGAGTACGAATTCGCTGCAACCAAAACACCTTTAACCTGGAAATGTGAGCACAGGAATTAATACACTGAACAATATAATACAAAACTGCACCCCCCCCAAATAAAATAAAATAAAATAAAACAAGATGCAAAAAATTGGTGAAGGCTATTTGTATGAGCAAAGGGAGAATGATTCTGTAGATGTATACACACAACAACTGTAGAGATAGTTAGTTTCTTTAGATCCTGTACTATGTCCACTTGCAACTCTGTTACAAATGTTGCTTGGGTTGTGCGAAAGATCCTTTCTCTAACATCCCTTTTCTTTGTTATATTTTTGAAGAGCATAAGTGGAAATTTCCCTTTATGCAATTCTTGTTCCATTGACGAAAAAAAATTTGAATAGGTATCGAACAATTGTAGCTACAACATGGAACAATGCAATATTTTTGTAACTTACCTGAGATACATGCACATGCGAAAGTAAAGGACAAAAATGGATATGGAGAACGATACCATTTCCGTGTCGCTATCTGAATCTCCATCTTTTATATGGAGAATGTGTTGTGAGACAAGTTTTCTCGCCAGTGTGACAACTGTGCCAATGGTTCTGATTGGGTAAATATCATTGCTTTGTGCAAGCTGGATGATAGTTGCGTCTGGTACGAAACAATATTCTGAACAAGCAATGAGATTTTTTTCCACAATACTTGTTTCGTTGCGAAATAATCCGTTCACAATCACCATGGTCATATACTGTTTTGGGAAATATATTAAAATTTGTAATGGATATCCTATTACCCAACAATATATTTTCTACATGTTTGTGGACAAGTTGTGTAGGAATAGTCAGTGTGACTATCATCATGGCCTCCTTGTCTGTCATGTCAACACACATAATGGATCTAGTTTTGTTTTCCTTGTCCAAGTAGGTGCTATAGATGATCATTATGTCCCCGATGAATACTTTTCCAGTTGAACGGCTGTTCAAGCCCTCTATTGATAATAATTTGGGCATTACAAGTCTAGACCCGGTGGCAATTTTTGAACGGGAAAACCAAAGTGAATGGCAGTGTGCATTATTTTTTCCTGGAATAAACCTATAAGTAGACGCATAGCTTCAATGAACTATGGAGCCAGAGTTTTGCAACCACACCTATTAGTCTACAGAACCTGCGCTATGTTCGACGTCTCTCTTGTACTTGTTGATACTTCTTATGAACTGCAAACCATGTATTGCAGATGACATCAACATATTCATCATGCCATAGATGAATAAATAGTCGAGGAAATTTTTTTGGTAAAAATACTAGGAACATAATGTATGCATATTCACCTTTGGCCTTGTCGGTCTGCTGATGTCTGGGATGACTGACTGCTCATGGCCATGTCAGTAGTCCAAATTTTTCTGATGCAAGTAGGATGGAAGGATATGGAATACAAAATAGGGTGTCAAGGGATACTCAGGAAACATGAGGACCCGAGGGTCAAATTGTATGCCTCTGATTGTTTGACTGGAAAAATGTGTAACAGTAAATAGGGCATGATGGAGGGGCACGACGACCAATCTGTATATCGCGGAACCTTGGAAGCTAGGGATAAATCTTGAACCCGCCAACCCGACACCCACAATCGACAAAGTGGGTAAGTATGGAATAAGGTAGAAGCATGACAATAAATGTGAACCCATGAGTCCGCCAACCCACGCATCAAGGCATTTTCGGAAATACCACTAAGCAGAGCAATTAGAAAGAAAAAGGGATAATAGAAAATGGAAAAAGTAGAAATGGGGAGGGCAAAAAGGCCCATTGCTGCCAAGTCATTGTTTTCTAGTCTAATATTATATGCCCCCACCCACTTTGTATATTTAATTTACTAGCACAGTTGGTATACCTTTTCGAAGATTGTACCATAGAATCCTCTGCTGTTGCATAGAATAATTCATCTTCCTGTCCAAACACCTTGTTTCTTCCAAGGTAGCAACACCAAATATACAATGGACATGAAGGCAAGTTAGTATGAAGACATATATGTAAAATAAAGAAAAACATTTCTATTTATTTCAATGTAACAATAAACAAAATATGATTCACATGAGAATAAGCAGAAAGATACGTAGTATATACATACAGGGAAAAACAAAAGGGTGCAAAGCAGTAGAACAAGAACAACAAACACATAGACAATAAATGGAATACTGAACACTGGAATATGAAATAAGAGTATAGGTATCCACCTCTATAACTCCTAGTCTTCATTTGCACCAAAGAGTCCATCGTCCTCTCCAACCATTTTGTTTGTTTAAATGTAGCAATGCGGGAAAAATACAACAGACATGAAGGAAGTTAGTATGCAAGAAGACATGTAATGAAGATAAGTTATTATGTAGGAAGGTAAACAACATATACATACAATAAACTAGGTGAACACATATACAAACAATAAATGAAATACAAAACAATGCAATATGAAATAACAGTACAAGAATGCACCTTTGTATCTCCTCTTCCACCGCTGCAGTCAAGACTCCATCGTTTTCTCCAGCTATTCTGTTTGTTTGAATGTGTGAACACACAAAATACAATGAACATGAATGGAAGCTGGTATGCACCAGAGAACAAGTAATATGTACATACAGTAAATGAGACTCAATGAATAGAATAAAATATAGGCAAAAACATGAACCTTTGCTTTTCTCCATCCATGGCTGTAAATATATAAATGTTTTCCCTGCCCAAAATATATTACAAGCCGCAAAATATTACGAAATTGCATGGCCATAGCTAAACGATTTTTGTTTTCCATGGAAAAGTATCCAGATATGCTTCCAGTCATGGAAATACATGTTCTTTATCCTCTACATAGACTACTGTGCCGACAATACATTTTGATTTTCCGTGTCAAAGTATCCAGATATGCTTCCAGACATGGAAATATAATTTTGTAGTATCTTTGTTGTACATATCATATCTCAAGCACAAGACAAATTATATCATGGTCACACCAGTCTGTGTAGAGGATAAAAAACATGTATTCTGATATGGGCACATTCCACCATACATGGTTTATAAGTGCAGCTTGCACATGTTTTATTTTAACAAAAAAACAGTGGATATTGCAATTGCACATGTACTTCTCTAACTATTTTTTATGCAACTATTTTCTATCATGTCAAAAATGAAGTACCAACAAAATTTCATAGCATAACAGATCTCGAACTCACCAGAAACGAAAAATAACACAACCGCATGTCCACTTGCGGGTGCAGGGTTGAACACCATAAAGCGCCCAAAAAAAAAAAAAAAAAAAAAACAGCTCCAACTGTCGGCGCAAGACCCCAACCCTGCAAAACCAAAGTAAACAAAAGAAAACAACAAGCACCAAACCAGCGAGAAAGCACGAACATGCCCAACTGCATCCCCAGGGCCCTAAATCGTAAACTCGAGCCAAACAAACACAACCAACAACTGACGAACCAATGAACCAGTGAGAAAGAAACAACCACCGAACTAGTAAACAACATATGTATCTCCAACGATTACAAAAATGCAGCTGAAGCAAAGAAGGAACCAAAAACATATGAAAAGCATGCCAATAGAAATAAACAAACATTCTTACTTGCAAATTGCAGACACTGAACAATAAAGAAGGAATAGAAAATGAAATTATGGCATCTAAACTTACTCCAAAATGATGAAAGGCAGAAGCACAGGTCGAATTGTGAACCAAACAACAACAACAAGCAACAACCGACAAACCAATGAAGAAGAAGCACTCACCGAACCACTAAAAAATGTATGTAGCTTCAACGATGACGAAATTGCATTCCAAGGCTAGAAGAAGTATGAAACATAGAATGCCTATTCAACTGGCGGTGGACAACATTATTGTCCAAATTCACTGCAACATTGTATGGAAAATTTCGAGGAAAAATGTACTTCGAGAATCCTATTTAGATAAACATTTAAGGCTACTAGGATGTCTAAGGGCCTCGTGGTATGCAAACATTTAAGATTTCAGGCCTATTTGAGGACCTTGCATCATGTAAACATTTAAGTTGTCAGGACTATTCAAGCACCTCAAAAAAAGTGTTAATACATTTCAATAAAAATACAAAGGAGTAATAATAATAGTAGCAAAAAGGATGACGATGGAACCTTGTTTTTTGGAGGGTTTCTCCAATTCAATGAAGCTAGTCTGCATAGGGTTACTATCTGACCTCAAATTCTAGATCCGCGCACCTAATCCCTCGTTATCAGGACACTGGTGTATTAGGACGTGGTTACAGGCTTTCTCAGAGCTTGTAGACACTACAAGACAAGAACCCTACCTTGTCTTGGTAGCTGTAGGGCACCCCTCCTTTGCACAAACACCCAACTGATATCTGACAAACAACAGGTGGGAAATTTCTTTAACTCCACAGGGCCCGCTATGATGGGCGACAGAGCAGGTCTACAGATATGCGGTGAGGTATCTGGAGGCTCAGATTTCTTAGCGGTGGAATGGATAGGTCCGATAACCCCGTTTGACCAGCATCCTACTTGAACGGTCTTTCCTGAAGTTTGGGGTGGGAGTCTTCCTTTTGACTCTGAACCAGCCAACGTATTCAGAGGTAGCTTGGGTCTTACAGTCAGGTAATATTCATTGGCTATAAGTGAATCCTTCACAGATTTTAATGATCCCCAGGGTTTCAAGCCACAAATTTGGGCCACAGTCGATCTCACGACCACACAGGACTTCTCTCCCTCAGATTTCTTGGAGGTTATCGATCAACTGGACGTTTTGACTATCAGGATGGAGCGTAGAACAACCAACCCTACTATTCAGCTGGACCAGCCGTCGACCTCTCCCCCTTCTCTAAAAAATAACTCTTCCTCCATCCAAAAGGGGGAACACCCTCACAACACACATCACAGCCCGGAAGGCCGACTGACGAAAGCTTACCGGTGTACAAAGGAAAGACCGGGTGTAGGGATACTTAATTTCGGGGAGGACGTGGCTATGGACATGGTTTTGTATTTCTTATAACATGCAGTGGTGGGCTGGGTTAGAGGAAAAAAACTGGGCATGGCATACCTCAAAAATTGGGTTCACACTTACTGGCTCCCAGAGCTCACCAAGATGCCCCATATCAGGTTACTCACCAGGGGGTGGTTTTCATTTGTATTTTCTTCTTCAGCTGAGGTGGATTGGGCACTTAAGAAGGTTTGGATCATTTCTTCTACCTAGACTCTCCTCAAACACTGGATGCCCACCTTTGATGCGAAACGTGAGCGGGTAGACAAGGAACCCATTTGGGTAAGACTTCCGGGCCTTTCGATGCAGTTTTGGAACTCCCATCGTTTTGAAGCAATTGGAAATCTTCTAGGATGCTACCTTGAGGCGTACATGTCTTTTGAAAACACCGAGATCATGACTATGGCTCACATATTAGTACAAATCAATATGCAGAAGGGTTTATATCAGGAGCTCCTTGTTCAATCGACCGCGGGGGAATTTGTACAGACCTTGGATTACGAGAGAATCCCCTTCTGTTGCCATATATGTCATGTACATGGACACGGGGTGGAACACTGCCCACTCAAATCCAAAGGAACAACCCATAAGACAAAGGGGTTTAGCTCCCCCAACTCTCCCCCGTGGAAAAAGTGGAAAGCCCAACAGGTAGCAGGGGCCAACAACAGCCAGGCCCCACAGACCTCGGGCGATCGAATCTCGGACAGACAGTAACCAACCAATGAACACAACCAGGGCTCGGGGCTACATGCACTTACATCCACTGCCCCCCTCTCCTCACCTTCTCTGGAACATCTTCTTAGACGTGAACACGCTTTATCAGGTATGACAACTTTAGCTACTTCACATATTCCTTTGGTTTCCACTACTCCTTTTGTTTTTTTTGAGTTTTCCGTCATTTTGGGTGGGAAGTCTCTCTCCTGTAGTAGGCTGGCCTCCTTACACTACTCTCTCCCCTCCATTTTGTCGGTCTTTGCACCCGCAATGGTCACACCTTCCCTAAACTTGGGGGTCTTGGGCTCCTGTCTGCTGATTGGCCCTATACCCTCCACTGGCACTCTGCCTCCACCTACTGTAGCTACCCCCCCTTTCTTCACTGCTCCCCTCTCCCCATCCTCTCGGGTACCCTTTTTACCCTCCTCTCTCCCCTTCTTCCCTACCTCTCCCTCGACCTCTATGGACTCCTCTTCAGAAGATAACATGGTATGATATCACCTTAGGAGCAGATATGTGATCAAAGAGGCCCCCCAGGAAAGTGGTACTACTTGGGCTTTAGGCAGGGGACTGGGATTACTCTCTCAAACACACTCCTTGGGAAAAGGTAGAGGTCACAAATAACACCTATACCTGGCAAAAGACAAAGAAAGAATTGACCTAGCATCGGGCAGACAATCTTCGATTGAATGGGTGCTTAGAGAAAAACCAACCCAGGACGGAGTTACCCCATGAAAATCCTCTCTTTCAACTGCCAGGGACTAGCGAACCCTAATAAAAAATCATCCTTATGAAGATTGGTTGACCTCCATCTATCATATATCTTACTTCTATAGGAAACGCTCAGGGAAAATGTCACTGTAGTCAAGACCATTGAATCCTTACTCTTGGGCTGGTCATTCACAACAATTGATGCTTGAGGCCCACTGGCTGGAAGTAGAGGAATTGTAAACTAGAAAATGCTTGGGGCTCCCCCTCGGGGATCGACCTTACTTTCTTCTCTACTGACCTAGGTCGGTCACTCACTGTCATTAATATATATGGACCACACCAGGATAGGAAACTCTATTGGAACTCCCTAACTGAATACGAATGGTTTAAAAAAAAAGACTTCATCTTGGCTGGTGACCTAAATTTCTCCTTAGGCACCTCGGAGCTATGGGGCCCTTGAGCCGCACCAGATCCCTTAAACAATTACTTCCTTAATTACCTGGATCAGTGGGGGCTGGTGGATGTAGAACCACAAAAGCTCTCCCCTACCTGGTGCAACAGACGGGTAGGACCGAATAGATTGGACAAACGCTTGGATAGATTCCTTCTCATAGACGTTCTTCTAGATTCATCTGCTCTAGTTCGAAAATGGGTAACTTTTGGGGGAGAATATGATCACCATCCGATATTTTTCAAATTTGGGAACTCTACTAGAAGGTCGTCCAACGCCTTCAAATTCTTTGAGGGTTGGTTAACTGATCCAACCTTCCTAGAACTAGTAAATGAGAAATGGGTTAATTATTCAGAACCTTCCTAGACCCCAACAACTATTCATTTTGTCAAAAACCTAAAGGGACTCAAGTTAGAAACCAAGCAGTGGGCCACAGAAAAAAACCAAAAGGATGATTAGTCTCTAAAGGAAATAGAACATAAACTAAATGAACTGCAAGATAGGACCGACCGGGGATACCTTAGTCAGGACACAAAAGATCTCCTCTTTGGATTAGAAAAAAGCCGCAGGGTCATTCTAGAGTAGCGAGAGGCACAGTGGAGACTAAAGAGTCAGGCACTTTGGCTTACTTGCGGGGATGAAAACACAAAATTCTTTCAGGATTTTTCCAAAGGCAGGAAGTTGGCCAACATAATATGGAGTCTTCAGAATCAGAGAGGGGAGGAAATAACCAAATACAACGATCTAGACGACCTGGGCATTAATGACTTTAAGAATCTCTACAAAGCTCAAGAGGATACCTCCATAGCAGAAATTATAAAAGTGGCATAAATCTTTCCCAGATTTACAGAAGAGGATGTAGCTGCACAACTGTTGAGCCCGGTCACTAAAAAAGAGATGATAGAGGTACTAAAAACGTTCCATAAAGGAAATAGACCTGGTCCTAATGGGTGGCCAATTGAATTCTACCTAGGATGTTTTGATGTACTTGGACCTGACCTTCTGAGGGTAATTGAAGAATCGAGGGAAATGGGCCACATACATAGTCCTATCAATGCTAATTTTATAGCACTTATACCTAAATCTGATAACCCAACCTCCTTTGAAGACTTTCGACCCATATCACTTTGCAACTGCCTGTACAAGATCATATCCAAAGTTATTAGCAGAAGGCTGAAGACAATCCTCTCAAAACACATCTCGGGGGAATAGTTTGGATTCCTTGAAGGCAGACAAATTCACGAGGCTATCGGTGTAGCACAAGAAAGCCTACACAACATCAAATTAAAGAAGGTGAGAGTGGTAGTGATTAAGATAGACCTATCCAAAGCATTTGATAGGGTCAATTGGCTATACATCAGAATGCTTCTAATTCACCTAGGCTTTGGCCTGGATTTTGTCAACTAGATAATGGCTTGCTTAAACTCAGTCTCCTTTTCCATACTTCTAAATGGCTCCGCCACAGATTTTTTTCAAGAAGGGAGGGGACTCTGGCAAGGTTTCCCTCTCTCCCCCCTACTTTTCCTTATTGTAGCGGAATTCTTAAGCCTCTTCTTGTCAGAGGCAAGATTGGGCGGACAATTCTCTGGTATCAAAATCTCAATTGGACTTGCTATTACTCACCTACTCTTTGTAGATGACATACTCATCCTTTGTGATGGATCAAAGAGGGATGCAGATATAATTTTCGAGGGGATCACACTCTTCAAATCAACATCGATAATGCTCATCAATGCTCAGAAGTCCAATATACTCTTCTCTCGGCTAGAGAATGAGGATATCTGATACTATTTAGACCTTTTTCCCTTTCATTCTCTAGAACTGGACAAAGGCTTCAAATTCCTTGGTTTCCACTTAAAGCCTAACGATTATAGGAATACTGATTGGTTATGGATTCTGGAAAAGATGGGAAAAATATTAAAAGTTTGGTGCTACAAATGGTTATCAAGGGCTAGACGATTGGTACTAATAAAGACGGTCCTGGAAGCAATTCTGGTTTACTAGATGTCTCTCTCCTGGATTCTAAAGGGAATACTTGAAAAAGAAAGAAAAATGTGCTTCTCTTATTTGTGGAGGGGGAAATCAGATCACCGAGTCTTGCCCTGGGTACATTGGGAAAGAATCGCAAAACCAAAGGCTTTGGGTGGTTGGGGTCTCAAAAACATATTTCTCTTCTCAAAATCTCTAGCGGCCAAATCTGCCTGGCGTTTAATCATGACAACAAGCTTGTGGACCCAAGTGACACAAAAAAAGTACGTGGCACCACTCTCTATAATCTAATGGATCCCGAGCCCTGGAACCAGATCTGTTGGGATTTCTGTAATTTGGAAGGCGGTTCAACGAGCCTTTGATGTGGTGGGAAATTCCTTAGCTTGGAAAGTAGGGTCTGGAAAATCCCTCCATATTGGACGAGATCCTTGGGAAGGATGTACGAGGGAACACCTTTTACCAGATGACATCTGCACAACTCTTGAAAGAAATGGATATTTCCACCTTGCCCAACTTGCCGATCCCACNGGAGAACCTTGGAACTCAGTGTCCCCCAAACTATTTACTGGGATCAATATCTCACCACACTAAGGAAGGCTAACATACGTTTAACAAATGGAGCGGATGAACTCATCTGGGATGGAGACCCACGAGGCACATACACTCCTAAAGTAGGTTATGTACTACTGAATATAGCACAGACACAACAAGAGGAAAAATGGTGGTGGAAATGATTGTGGAAGTTACAGTGCCCAACCAAGGGTAATCTATTGGTATGGTCTATCCTAGAAAAAAAATTCCCCACCTGGGATATTCTACAGAAGAATCTCTTTCACGGGCCTAGTTGGTGCCCCCTCTATCATTCACATGAATAACAATAGATCATCTTTTCATGCGCTGTCCCTTATCTTGCTCTGTCTGGTTGGAAGCCTCCACCTTAAATCTTGACATCGACAATTGGCACATTGAAACCTTTGAAACAACTCTAAAGGATTGGCTAAAACTGACAACCCCAACTTACTTAAAATCACTTCCAGTAATAACAGCTTGGGGGATTTGGATAGCCAGGAATAATACTATCTTCCAGGATGCACCACAATATCCACTAAGGGTGGCCACTTCATCCATAAGTATTGCAGAACATTTAAAATTTAAACACCCCTTGGGACAGGACACGAATCAAACTTCTCGGGAGGAACATATCAATAAAGAGATACCCTGGGCATATTTTGATGGCGTGGCCTCGGGTGATCAACTCCACTGCGGGAGGGGGGGGTGGATGCATATACCTTTCAGAATGACACTTCTTCCTCCTCTGAGTTGGGTTGGGGCCTAGATCTAATAATTATGCCGAACTACAAGCCTTAAGACTCCTTCTACAATTCGCGACAGAAAAAGGAGTAACCAATCTACAATCCTTTGGGGACTCTTTGACTATTATATAGTGGGCTACACAAACACACCTTTGTCACATAACTAGGCTCAGACCCTTACTGGAAGATATATTGAGGACCATTCCTACTTTTGACACTTTCTCTCTCTCTTTCTCACATTTACAGGGAAAGGAATGCCATGGCTGATAGGCTTTCCAAAGAAGTATCGCACCTAGCTTTCAGAAGCTGGCATATCATAGAACATAATGAGGCTGGCAGTTTTGAGTTCCATAGGCCATTCCAGGAAGAGAAAGCATAAATAACATACATATGGTAGCCAATTTTGAGTGCATAAGTAGGAATACTATGATGATAACCGAAATACCATTTTGAAACTCACTATTTTTTGAATATACAACATGTGTTGAGGCGGATGCCCACACATATTGTATTGAAGTTTGTATACTTTCTGAAGATTCATAGAATTGTATGAGATGCTAACAGACAATATATATTCATGCTAACCATACAACAAATATATATCTGCGAATGTAATTTTATACCCCTTTTTTAATAAAATTACGACTTTTTTCCTTGAAAAAAAAAAATAGTAGCACAAATAAAAAAAAAATCACAATAGAAGGTTATAAAATTTGGAATTATCGATCACTATAAACCTTGGATATCTAAACATTTCAATATGATTAGTACAAATAAAAAAAATATTGTACATGATAAAACTTTGGATATGGCAACATATAATTCATTGGGAATAGAGAAGTTGGCAATAAGACCTCAAATCTATCATCCAATCAGATCATAACATATATAGTTTTTTTTATTATATAAAAAATAATGCTTTTAGTTCTCTATGTCGAACATTAGAAAGTATGCAAAAATGTGTAGTCAAACGACAAACTAATATAAAGTCAACGAATTATCGATTGCTATAGTCCCTCTATGCCTTCGGCAGGGACTAATAATAAATTTATGCAAACCCACAAATCTAGAGTATAAATAAATTAAATCAAATACATAATATAATATTATGTATTTGTGAAACATGAAATATAAAAAATAAATCAAATACATAATATAATTAATATATTTGTGAAACATGAAATACAAAAAATAAATCAAATACATAATATAATTAATATATCTGTGAAACATGAAATATCAAAATAAGTTTAAAAAATCATTAATTAATATATTTTTGAAACATGAAATATAGAATAAGTTAAAAAAATCATATACATAGAGATATATATTTGTGAAATAGGAAGTATAAAGAATAAGTTAAAAAAATCATATACATAAAGATATATACAATATCATGTCTTACACATCCTAGACAATTAACAATATGATCATATTGACTATGTTTAATAATCATCCCCAATATAATATTCATCATCTAATTCATTGTCTCTAACCACAATCCTAGATCCCTACAAAAACAAGTGCTGCATGACAACGTAGTCCCTGCCGAGTTGGAATGGGAATAAATGCACAAGTATGGGGGGACTGTGGGAGAATGAGAAGCTCGAAGTACCAGAGACACATGGAAATTTCCGCGGACACGTGGCAAGCAACAAGCAGTACAGGTGGTATCCATGCATAAAATGACATGTGGCACTGTGCGACACACCAACCATAATACGTCAGGCTGCTACATGACTTCAGGATAATGTCACTCTGAGAGAATGTCAGAACAAACACAGTTCCCGCGAAGCTCGGAGCCCGAAAGAGCCGGAGTCTTGCATTCTTGAATTAGTTAATGATAATATTATATTAATATTGGGTCAACAAGTAATTAGCGAGAAAGTAACTTTGTGAGAAATTTGTTCCATGACTAAATATGGCCAGGGGAGTTCTAAAATTGGCAGGTCGGTAAAAATTTAGCAGGGATGCTAAAGTGCTAGGTTCACCCAGATGGCAGAGTGGAAAGTGATCGATGGCTCACATTCATTTCAGAAAGAGAAGCTGCCCAAGCGTTAATCTCCTAGAGCAATTCTGGAATTGAAACCATTTAGTTTTTGAAAGTATTCTCATTCTAATTATACTGTGTTTTGCATAATCCATATTGCTTTTATTTTCTTAATAAGATTATGTAATTTTTCCTATTACCAATAGTACAACAGATAGCTACTAAAAAGCATAGATATCCCCATCACGTGTAACTTGATATATTGATGGAGTCTGACTTGCCATGTTCGAAATTTACGTTCCTACCTTGTAGGTTTTATCTCTTTAATGTATTTATGAAATTCATTTATAATGATCTCTGTATACTTCCAACTGACTTTTCATCCCAATATTTAGCGTTAAGTACATTTTTCATAGTCACTTCTTTAATTTTTCCCATGGACAAAGTAAGCAACATCCATTTCATTCTATTAAATAGATCATCTGCTTGTCTATCTCTATATGTGTTAGGATAAATAAATTTATCTGTGGTGGAAAAGAAACAAATATACATTTTTTTGAAAATGTGTCCAGTGTCGAAGATTCTTTGATCTTCTTGTGTGATCTCTGTGTTTGCTAGTTTTTTCTATATATTAACACACACCTAACATGATTATTTATTTTCACAAGTTTTCAACTCATTCAAGTTAATTTAAACTGTGTGAAAAGAAGGTGTCGAGACAGAGGAAGATGCCCTTTTCCTGAAACTTTTGTCCGTGAGCAGCAAGCCCACTTTACAGAGGTTAATATGCAATTTCTCTTCAGGAAGAGGGCATATTTGTAACATGCCTATCCAACTGAAATATTTGTAATATTCCTATGACAGTTCTATTAGCACATATATTTGTAAGGGGGTGTTTCCCTAAGGAGATGAGCCTTGGGTGAAACAATGCGAGAAAAGGGGCTTAAAAACCCACCAAATACATTTTAACCTAAGTCTATGGGTAGCCCGATGGTTTGGGAACGTCGTGATAAGGAGTACACAGATCTGGGAGGCCGATCTTGGTATGCTCAGATCTACGGTCCCGATCCAATATCAGACCCCCCCTGATCTTCTGCCTTTAACGGGGGGGTCTGAGTTGGTGGTTTTCTAGTGCGGGCCCCTCACC
>SNQJ01S0060606.1:45682-59542 GCA_010110895.2 Picea sitchensis | reverse complement strand
TCGCCCAATCTCCCTCCGACACCTATCCTCCACTCACATCTCCCACATGCCTGTCCCCTTTCCATTGTCACATCTATTCCTATCGCCTCCCAACATGTGTCTCATACTCCCGCTCCATATCACCTCCACCATCATTTTTGTGTCCCCCTCCTGACAAATCACACTCCTCTCCCTTTTCCACATCACCCCCCACACCTTTACACCTCAGTTCTCGTGTATTGGTGCCCATGCTTTCCCAGTCACTGCTCCACCAATCGCGTCACTCAACACGACCGCCAAGAATTCGCTATTCCGTGTCGGTTTTCACCATTCGCCTCACCTTCTCATCTTCCTCCACGTCCACCTGCCATCTTCCTAGTCAAAATCCAGTGGGGATCTTAGTGGCACAGTCTTAGAGTGCGGTCAACACGTTTTCAAGGTGCAGGAGATGACTCAGGCCTGTTTTGATCCTGATGATGAAGTTAATGAAGTTGGAGGAGGTGGTTGAAACATCATCTCCCCCCATAAATATAAAGCTCGAAAGTACTGGGAGACTGTTCGAGTTAGCGTCCAACAGGAAGATGCATGCAGAGTCTGACATAGAAATTTCAAACAAAAAAGATTGCGTTTGACAAAGACTGCATGCATAGTCTACTAGAGAAAATGCGTACATAAAGCCTTCAAGGAAATGACTCGAGCACGCCTCTTCTTGTAGTGACGATTTTCTTTGAGTATATCTAGACATTTTTGATATTTTTTATGGTCGATGGTTGAGCAAGGATCCCACACTGTAAATTTTTGATGAAGCTCTAGTTCTTCTAGTTATGTATCTGTATTTGAGACTTCTTGTTTAATGAAAGTCAGCTTCCTTCCATTTCTCTGTAACAACTGTGTTAGAACCCTTGGGCATGGATGATCCATTCGAGGGTAGTTGTGATGTTGTGATGTAGGTTTGATCACAGTGGCATCACGACCAGTTTTAATCTGTTTCCTGTGTTATATTTTCCCTTCTTATACTGAATGGCTTGGGCATGGAAGATCCAGTTGAGTTGTTATAGTTGCAGGATAATGGAGGTTTCATTATTCTGCTGCTGCGATTGTGTTGCTTGCACCGTATTTCAGTGTTTGAATCTTGATCTCAAGATTTCTCTTGAGTTTGAGTTTTTCCTCCCTAAGTTGCTGGAAGGCATGATGCCCATAATAGTCTTGTTAACCTCTCTCACCAAGTCTTCCCTCTTCTCACAGTTAAGATCAACTTACTGACTGAAGTTGATCAAGACCTCACCTGATTGTACATGCTGGCACCCGTTTTATGATTTAAAATGATATTGTCTTAAGCCTGCGCCCATTTGACCTCTTTAAAACCAACTTGTGACATAAAACTCTGATGGGTACTGGGCTTACCTTTGATGCAATCAGAGGGTGACTTCCACTGCTAACATTTCTAGCACCATTGCTGGGGAATGAATTGAATACATTTCCCTGGGATAGAAGGATAAGGAAATTCTGATTCTGAAGGTGCATTATATATCAGAACCATTGAAGATTGCAACTGTGCACCTGGAGACTCCACTGTTTCGGTTGTGGCTTCCAGAGGCAGACCCACACAACTGCCTGGGGATACACTTGAAACTTACTGAGAGAGGATTATCAAGAAAGGAAATCTTTCTCGAGAAGGCTTTAGCTGCTATCCCGAATTGAAAACCTCTTTGGAAGAATGATAATGACCAGATCTGGTTTTTGATGGTGAACAAAGACCATACACCTTCAGACTGCATATCATTCACCTGGCGAATCCATGGTTAAAGGAACGATTGGAGACTCCACTGGTCTGATATGGACAAAATTCTCGCTTGAAGGTTTTCTCCTTTTAACTTCTCTGTTGTTCTTGGTTTTCCCAATATTGTTCCTACTGTCGATGAGTGAGTTGATTTTTTTCCCATATTTAAAGAACATAAATATGACAACCCCGCCCAACATATCCATGAGTTTCATGAACTCATGCACTAGTGAGAAATACATCATGAGGATGTGTTATTAAAGATGTTCATGTTCTCACTAGCAGGAGATGATCGTGAGTGGTATCACTCCTTGCCCCCTGCTAACATCTCATCCTTGGAATAGTTTCATGTAGCTTTCAATAAGAATTGTCAAAGGTATTATTCCTCTGAGTTAATTTTTCATAGTTGTTGTGAGGAATATAAAGGCTGTGAAGATGAAGGAGATGCCTTGGGTGAGTTGGTGAAGCTGGTAAGAGCACTTCCTTCTAGGATAGAGGAATTGAAGGCAGATCATGCTTGCTGCTCTTATGAAGAAAATGTAGTGGATATTCTGGTTTTTAAAACATATATTGTTGGCAACCCTGCTTATGATGAATAAGTGATCTCGAGCGACGACCAAGAACAAACAAATTTTGAGGGATATCCCAATGAAGATGATGAAGTGCAAATCTTTCTCATGTCTCCTTTGGAACCTTGTAGTATGGTTCCTATGTATGATGATTATGACTCTAATGCTTTGGAAAGCCGTGAAGAAGAAGTGGAAGAGCCAAATGAGCAGCTTGTCTCTTGTCCAGAGCCTGAAGAAGAGCAGATCACTACCTCACATCTTATTGACTTAGGGAGTAGCCAGCCTATGTATGACAACTATGAATCAGATTCCAAGGTGGAGATGAAGGATTCCCAAGAGCATCCTTCAAAACCTTTTTCTTTATATATTAAGGAAAATCATTGTGTAGAAATCAACCATACTGGGCCCGTAGAAAACACTAAGCAACATATTGAGTAGTTTTTTTCCCCTCAACTAGCTGATGTTATCAGAGTAGACAACAAGGAAGGGGATCAAAAACCCGCATCAAACTTTCACTCACCTATGCTCGCCACATAAATTCAGCCAGTGGTGAGCAGTGAAGAGCATGTTTTTTGTTACCAACCCAGTAAGTTTTGCCGCCTATTTTATGACCCTGTAGGGGAATACATGGAGTGGCAGTTTTTCCAAATATTAAAACGTCCAAGATTTATCTTTCCTTCAACACTAGGAGGAGCGCTGAAAAATGTAATCGATCTGCTATCACAGTTTCATTATTTTTTTATCAATCAGTGACAGAGTAAGCAAGTTTTCAGTCAGGGGGTTACTTGATTGGATCTGGTGGAAGTCCACTTTCACCTATCCCTTCATAAAATTTAGTTATCTTAGGTGTTGTACATAAATAAGCTCCATCAAGAGAAGGTGTGTTTTCTTTATGTTTGTAAGCAGGGTAGTTTAATTTGTTAGTATGTGGTCTTCGACATATATCAGAGCATGACTCCACAACCCAACACTAGGGAATTGGATATGCAAAAGGAGTTCTTAGAGCTTCGCAGGGAGGACTCTATCCCCCATGGAGCTTAATGTTAGCATATATATTTGTAAGGGGGTGTTTCCCTAAGGAGCTGATCCTTGGGTGAAAAAATGCGAGAAAAGGGGCTTAAAAACACACCAAATACATTTTAACCTAAGTCTATGGGTGACCCGATGGTTTGGGCATGTCGTTCTAAGGAGTGCACAGATCTAGGCGACCGATATTGGTGTGCTCAGATCTACGATCCCGATCTAATTTCATACCACCCTGATCTTCTACCTTTAACGGGGGGGTTCAAGTTGGTGGTTTTCTGGCGCAGGATCCCCTGCAACGTGTCACTTACTTCCCTCACTCCCCCAGCCTACCACCTCCCCCACCTCCGCTTACCGCCCTAGACCGCTTATCGGGCAAGTCCGAGTACTGTTCGTAGGGGGTGGAATAATAGAAGGGAAATATTGAGCCCACCTAGCGGGGAACCTGCGATCGAAAAAGTTGTTGAGTATGGAATGGGGAAGCGGTTTGTCAGACTCGTGATATAAAAGCATCAGTGGAAATGTGAACATGTGAATCCGCCAACCCGCACACTTAGATATTTTCTGAAAAATGACTAAGTTGTTGAAATAATGTAACTGCGAAGAGCAGTCTTATTATTTTGTTATTGGATTAAATCCCCATTGTGGATTAATCATGTCATTATTATTATTCTTATTATTAGATTAATCCCCATTGAGGATTAATCAAGTCGGTAATTGTATAAGGACCAAATCCNTACCACCTCCCCCACCTCCTCTTAGCGCCCTAGACCGCTTATCGGGCAAGTCCGGGTACTGTTCGTAGGGGGTGGAATAATAGAAGGGAAATATTGAGCCCACCTAGCGGGGAACCTACGATCAAAAAAGTTGTTGAGTATGGAATGGGGAAGCGGTTAGTCAGACTCGTGATATAAAAGCATCAGTGGAAATGTGAACATGTGAATCCGCCAACCCGCACACTTAGATATTTTCTGAAAAATGACTAAGTAACCAGAAAGAGAAAGTAGAGGGGAAAAAGAAAGGGGAGGGAAAATTTCTAAGTGGGAATTGGTATTAACAAATCTTCATTGATGGTCTTAACAATAACTGTGAAGTGCATTAGACATGTGATAATTCTCTTCGATCAAGGAATAGAGAAAGCGAGTCACAATTATACTTTCCAGGATGTGTTTACATAAGAGAAGCATCGAAAAGCTATAGAAAAATCAATGGAGGGTTGTTCAAGTAAAATTATTGTACTGTCAACTTGACTGTAAGTATAACAATGACAAATTTTAATTTTAATTTTCTGTGGTTGATATCATAGTTCCATTGGACTTCACCTAGCATATATCTTTTTATTTCAAAATATTTCTGAATAAGAATTTTGGTAATTTCATCAATCAAATACAAGTGCTAAAATGAACTACATATTACATTTGCTTCATAGAGCGTACATTAAAAGGAAAAGGTATTGTATATTCTTTAAGATCATATAAAAACTACTAAGATTATGAATTTATCATCCAACCATAATTCAAAAACCAGACCCATGAGAACCTTGAACTACAGTATGAAAGCACATGAACAAAATTCTGCCAAACACAAGACCAGAAAAATTCAGCGGAGATTGGGCAGTGTATCCCATCTATAACCAAATCCCCAAATGGGCACCAAGAAATTTTCCGATTACTATATTACTATGAACCAACATCACTATGAACATTTGTTTCTGATAGTACTATGAACCAAGATCACGTTGACCTGACAATTTTCTAACATTACTAGTTCTTGAAAAGAGTGTCAACGTTTAACTTAAAGGAGTTTGAAAAATTCCAAATTTGCAATATTATTGAAAATTCCTAATGGTTCCATTCAGAGGAGCAAGCCATTTTGACGGCTCAAAGGATGGACCTGATTTATTCACAGTTGGATACTTTGTATGAGGTGTTTCCTCATGCTTCTCATTCCTGGACTGAACAATATTATGCGCTTCCAGTTCACTTTTTCATGGCACTGAAAAAATATATTCATATCTTGATTGGGTAGCATGGACAGACACAGATCAGATTGTTTCATTTCTTGTCAACGCATGACATGATTTTTTTTTTGGTTCAACCGATATGCAGTATGGCATTGTCCTCATTTAATGTAAATTTTCTATGGACGTGAAATTCGCGTAACATACATAGAGTAAATGCTTTGAGTCACTTGATATGTAATACATATACAAGAAAAGTTGCATATAATGCAAGTGGAACAATAGGCTACTCTGCGTTATTGATTCCTTTTAACAAGTCACATTTTCTTCCAAAGAAATGTTAGATACCTTGTCAAATCTTTATGACGAACTACAACTTGTGTTCATAGATGAGGCATCCTTGATTGGAATTCACTTCTTATATTCCATTGACAATCGACTGAGAAACATAAAACATGTTCAAACCAAATACTTTGGAAACCTTTATATGGTATTATGTGGGGATCTTTACCAGGCACAACCCATACAACATTCTCTCATATTTGAGCAACCTATGGTCAACATGCAAACAATGATGCATGGATTTTGGAAAGACAACATAAAGTGCTTTTAATTACATAGTACAATGCACCAGACTAATGAAAAAATTATTGCAATTCTAAATAGAATGCAGACAAACAACCAAACATGTGATGACTTAACATATATCAATTCATGTTGCATGCGACCTGCCCCGACCGACCCAACCTTCCCTTACCTATTCTACAATAATAAGGATGTTGTAGTGCATAACAAGTATATGATATTGTTCATGGTTTGAAATGATATCATCATCAATTCAATTGATCTTGAAGAAGAAAACCATGGAAATGTACCATGTCATCAACATACAGTAACTTTCCATTTGCAACTTGTCCTGAAATTAGACATGCTAGTTGAAATATATGCCTGAAAATATGATTCACAGGATGGCCTAGTGAATGGTGCAGATGAAATACTCAAAGCTTATACCAAAATAGAAAAAGTTGATTTCCTCTGGATTAAGTTCCATGACCCGCACATTGGCCACCGACAAGCCAACAAGTTATCTTATCTATATAATTCAAACACTTTGCATGAATGGACACCTATATTGCGAATATCAAAAACCAATATCAACATCGGAAAAGGTAGGTCAACTAAATATTTGAAAACAGTTTCCAATTCAACTTGCATGTGCATGTACAATCCACATATCACAAGAACTAACACTTGATAGTGTTTTCTTCGACCCTGTTGGAATACAAATACATGGACTTGTATACACAACTCTATCTTGTGTCATAAACATAGAGTCCTTGTATTTTCTAAGTGCTCTTACAAAAGATAAATTCAAATTAAAACATAAATTTCATACTGAGATGCAACGCCTTTGGACTAGTGCAAAATGGCATCTGCAATATGATTACCAATCCATACAAACAAACTCATCTATATCAAGTCTCTCACTTAACACATGCAGCTTAAATGCACATATGAATGATATACTCAATGACTATGACACAATGCAATCTAATATTCTGTGCTTGCAAGAAACATACATGACATTATGCATGAAAAATAAAAAATTTTGAAATCACACTTGCATATCAAGTTACATTACGCATGGAGTGATGATATTAGTGAAAAAACATATAACAATTTTGGATCGTATGCATTCGAAGAAAAAGATGTTGAGATGGTGCTAGCAAGAGTAATTTTTCGTGGATTGCAAATTGCAATATTCAATTTCTATGCCGCTCCATGTGCAACATTTCCAACATAATACATGTTTTTTCAAATTCATTACACCACTTACATATGAACGAAACCATTTTCATTTTAGGAGACTTCAATGTTAACATGCTACAAAATATTTCCATAATAAAAGAATTGGAAAATTACATGTGCAATTACAATCTCTGCTTTCTTTTGGTTAAGATAAAGCATGTACCAAATGCACTTATTGACCATGTATGGTCAAATGTGCCCATTTCACAATACACCCTCTTTATCTTAGACACATATTGGTCTGACCATGATACAATTTGTCATGTACTTGAATTATGAAATATACATCAAACATATTACAAAATCATATTTCCATGTCACAAAGCATATCTTGATACTTTGTTGTACAAAACCAAATCATTTAGCTAGGATCATCCAACTTCTTAATATTTTATGGCTTGTAATATATTTTGGCCAGGAAAAATTCTATATAACCACAACCATGGATCAAGAAAAGAAAAGGTTCATGCTTCTAACTCTATCTTTTATTCTATTCCTTTGATTCTCATTTACTGTATGTACATATTACTTGTTTTCCCTTACATAGAAACTTACATTCATGCTCATTGTATTTTGTGTGTTCCCACATTGAAACAAATAGAATAACCAGAGAAGATGAAGGACTCTTAACCAAAAATGTAGAAAAAGAGACACAAAGGTGCATGCTTCTACTCTTATTTCATATTCCATTGTTTTGTATTTCATTTATTCTCTGTATATTTATTCTACTACTTTGCACCTAATTTATTGCATGTAGATAATACGTATCTTCCTACATAATAAATTATCTTCATGTCAACTGTATTGTTTATACTGCTACATTGAAAGAAATAGAATTGTATTTTTTTTTTACATGTCTTTCTACATACCAACTTACCTTCATTTCCATTATATTTTCTGCATTGCTACATTGAAAGAAATAGACTAGTTGGACAAGAGAATGAAATCTTATATGCCACAGCAGAAGAAGATGAAGTGCAATCTTAAAAAATGTATACCAATAATGATAGTAAATAAAACACACAAAATGAGTAGGTGGATAAAATATTGGACTAGAAAACAATGATTTGGAAACAATGGGCCTTTGTTGAGACTTCCCGCCTCCGAAAATTGCCCTCCCCTTTTCTATTTTCCCACTCCGTTTTATCCCTTTTTTCCCTTGTCTATACTTAACCGAATTCCCCTTTCTTTTTCCCCTCTACTTTCCATTTTTGGTTACTTTACTTAGTAATGAGTACATGTCATTGGCTCTTTTCTCATGATGTAGTCAATGTCATCATTTTCCAAAGTCTTAGTATGTTTTTTCCTTTTCCTGTTCCTATACAATGTAGACACCGTCCTGGAACTTTCTCTTTATAACTTACTGAAATATGTCACCATTAAAGATGGATAATTCCTGACAATGGTGTGCAATTTTTTTGTAGCTTGGTTACCTTTGTATCATACTTATCCCTTCTACACCTACTTGCAGTTTTCTTCTACAAGAAAATTTTGCAAAGGCATGTAGGTACTCATTCTCGGGCAAGGTGGGAATATCATTGAGGGAATGGTGGGAAGGCTAAAGAATTTCATTATTCAATTGAGGCGTTATATATCCACTTCATCACATAAGGTAAAGGACCGATATTTGTAATGCTAGGAAAAATGACAACCAAATTTGTGCACACAACATTGGCATACATATGGTTTAGAGTTTGGAGAAAAAATTGGAGAAAAATTTAAGAGCAGGAGGGAAATATATGCCAACCTCTATGGAAAGTCTACATCATAAGAGTGATGAATAAATACCTAAACATTCTTATTTGCAAACTGTAAATAGTAAATAGTAAAGAACAGATACAAATGAAACTATGGTATTGCAACTTATTTGTCAATGGTAAACGACAGAATCACAAGTCCAATTGCGAGTGCATGATTTCAACCCTGCAAAGTGAAATAAAGGGTCCTAGAACTACCCAGGATTTGCATTCCAGGTCCTGGAACTTTTTTCTTTATAACTCACTAAAATATGTCACCGACAAAGATGGATAATGCTTGGCAATGGTGTGTAATTTTGCTGTAGCTTGGTTACTGTTGTATCAAACTTATCCCTTCTACACCTACCTGCAATTTTCTTCTACAAGAACATTTTGAAAAGGAAACAATCTTGACATCGTATTTTTCATGTGAAAGACATGGGTTCAATTCCCGTACGGGATAGGTAGGTACTCATTCTCGGGCAAGGTGCGAAGGCTAAAGAATTTCCTTATTCAATTGAGGAGTTAGATTTCCACTTCATCACATACGACAAAGGACCTTGATTTTTAATTCTAGAAAAAATGACAGTCAGAGTTGTGAAGACGACATTGGCATGCACATGGTGCAGAGCCTCGGGAAAAAAATGGAGGAAAATTTAAGAGAAGGAAAGA
The DNA here is from genome assembly GCA_010110895.2 of Picea sitchensis. Taxonomy (NCBI): domain Eukaryota; kingdom Viridiplantae; phylum Streptophyta; class Pinopsida; order Pinales; family Pinaceae; genus Picea; species Picea sitchensis. The sequence continues at coordinate 50,014 of SNQJ01S0060606.1, read as the reverse complement.
AATATATGCCAACCTCTATGGAAACTCTGCAGGATAAGAATGATGAATAAATAATTAAACATTCTTACTTGAAAACTGTAAACAATAAACAATAAATAACCAATACAAATGAAACTATGGTATTGAAACTTACTTATCAATGATGAATGACAAAATCACAGGTCCAATTGCGGCTACAGGACTTGAACCCTGTAAAGTGAAAAAATAGCTCCAACTGTGGGTGCAAGACTCAAACCTTTCAAAGTTGAAGCAAACAAAAGAAATAAACAAGCAACAAACCAATGAGCAAGAACCAACAGGTCCAACTACAGGTGCAAGACCTCAACCTTGCAAAATTGAACCAAACAACAACAAACAACAACAAACCAACCAGTGAACAAGCAACAACCAATGAACCAGTAAATAATATATGTATATTCAATGATGACTAAATTGCATTCCAAGCATATAAGAAATATGAAACATATGATGACTATGCGAGTGGAAACACTTAAACATTCTTACTTGGAAACTGTAAACAATAAATAGTAAACAACGAATATGAATGAAACTATGGTATTGAAACTTACTCATCAATGATGAACGACAGAATCACAGGTCCAATTGCGGGTGCAGGACTTGAACCCTGCAAAGTGAAAAAAAAGCTCCAACTACGGGTGTAGGACCCCAAACTTTCAAAGTTGAAGCAAACAAAAGCAAGCAACAAGAAACAAAACAGTGAGCAAGCACCAACAGGTCCAACTATAGGTGCAGGACCTCAACCTTGCAAAGTTGAACCAAACAACAACAAGCAACAATCGACGAACCAACGAATAAGTGAACAAGAAACAACCAATGAACTAGTAAAGAATATATGTATCTTCAATGATGACTAAATTGCATTCCAAGCATAGAAGAAATATGAAACATATGATGACTATGTGAGTGGCGGTGGACAACAATATTGTCCAAATTCATTGCAAGATTGTATGAAAAAATTTGAGAAAAAATGTACTCTGACAGGCCTATTTAAGTAAACATTTAAGGCTGCCATAACTGTTTAAGGGCCTCACGCTATGTAAAAATTTAATCTATCAGGCCTATTCAAGTACCTCAAAAAGAGTATCAATGCTACAAAATTTTGGTATGTAAACATTTCAATAAAAATAGAAATAAAAAAATTAAAAAGGAGCGTTGATGCTCAAAACTTTCAGTATGTAAACATTTCAATAAAAATAAAAAAATTAAAAAAGAGCGTTGATGCTCAAAACTTTGGATATATAAACATTTAAAACATTGGGAATAACAAAGTTGGCAATACGACTTTGAATCTATTCTCCAATAATGTTTTTAGTTCTCTAGTTCGAACAATAGAGATTGTGAAAAAAATTATAGTCAAAGGACATATTAATATGAAGTCAACGAATTATTGATCGCTATAGTCTCTCTACGCCTTCGACAAGGACTAATAAATACAAAAGGTTATTCATGTGAGAACTTTATTATAATTAAATAATAATGTGTATATTGAATTAAATAATGTTCAATAAATTAGGAATAACCAAAATTTAATACTTAGTAGGGAAATCTCAATCTAAACTACACGAATCTTTTAGATACAATATATATCAAGAATGAGATCCCTCTCATGCTCCACAATCCTTTCATGTACTCAAGTTTAGGAGTTGTATCTTATTCAAAGGCAATAAGGACTAGTTAGTGTAATTAATAAGTTCAGTTGCATATCTACGCTCATCTTATAATCAGAATATGTTTATGGGCTGATGTGGGAGATAAGAGGTTTTTCATGTGGATAAATGTTGTTGCAAATTGTTTCCATAGAGAGCTTAAGGAGATCGAGCCATTAGTTGAGTAGCAAGGAGAACATCAGAAGCATTCTCACCTAAGCGAGTTGGTTATTTTCAAATGTAAGGGGATGAGAAGTACTTACTTTCTTCAGAAAAAAGAAGAAAAAATAGCTTTCCTCTTTGAGAGCATCCTCCTTAACTAACATTAATCCCTAAAATTTTCCTTCGATCTAGCACCTCTTTAGGATAACACTATAAATTGATCTAGTCTTATAGTAATTTTTTTTTTCAATGGGCTAGTGAAAGGTAACTTTCACACAATTAGATCAAGAGGAGTTCTCAGTCCATGGGTTGGAATCTCAACATTTCCAAAGGTGATGTGTTGGACTCACTCCCCCCTTCTCCCATTCTATGTTACTCATAATATAAACACATGGATCATGAAGTCTAGGGAAATCCTTTTCCTCTTTAATTTTGAAGCAGAACATATAAGAGATAATGCATTAAGCACTACAATGAAAACACCATCTATGGAGCCTTTTACGAAACCTCCTCAAAAAGTTCCTCCCTTCTTCTTTTACAATAGAGGTTTCTAGTGGAGGGAGGCCACTGAAGGTTTTAGTGGATGTTTTTTATTGGTGCACCTTATATGTCATGTCACACCAGTGTTCCTACCATTTAACACTAGCACCGATGCGTAAGCCAATCACAAGCACCAAGGTAGGTTAAATCAATTGTGTGTGTGTGTGTATATCATCCAACGAACAACTCTAGGTTAAAATATTTTGTTATAGAATATCATTTTTTTTAAATAACAAAAAAATATTATCGGTGTGACATATATCTATCAAAACACCCGTGTATTTGGATATCAGTAGGTGCACTTCATTAGTGTTAAAAAAAAGGCCAAAATGAAAATTCATTTGTCATATTCACTAAGTGCTTCACACCCATTCAAGAACCAGTGCTCAATATTACCTATGATTGTCCCATTATCGAGTGCTATCATTACCCAATTTGTCAACTCTTTGATTTCCACTATCAATTTGTGTTTGTTTTGGAATTTTCCAAACCATAATAGATTTTTCATTTTTTCTAATAGACAACCATCCCTCCTTAGTAGAGAAGAGACCAAGTAAGTGGATTTTTATCCTTTAATTTGTTGATTTTACAGTAGTTGTGGGAGGTATTAACATCCACGTGTAACCTTTGGCTAGAATGGAATATTTTGGAAGTAAGGAAAACCCTAAACAGATGTGTGAAATCCCTAGAAGACAATTCGGAAATACCAGAAAGTCAGGTCAGCCCAAACAGAAAATTCACTAGACAGATTAATATAAATATAGGATCTTTAAGCTCATTTGTACACTTAGTCAAAGCACAAGTCTTGTGGAGAGTTTCAGTTTCATCTGCAATTGCAACTACAAGGAGGAATAAGAGCGTATGGTCATCTCTTGGCCTTGGTCTCTCTTTAGCACTATCAAGTGATATTCTTGGTGATTCTCTTGGTGATGTACTAGCTAAGTATGGTGAAAGTTTGAGATAATAGTAAAGCTACAACTATTGCAGTTGTGTATGGTACTTTTTCTATGGATATGGAGACTCTCTCTTGTGTGCAACCCTTGGAGAAGGAACTCTCTACTTGTCTTGATTTGTTGCTGCAGTTAGGAGCTAGGGTTTATATGTTGGTTCTAGTATGGATTTCCTTTCCTTTCCATGCCATGCCTTGCCTTAACATCACATTCCATTCCATTCCATGCCATGCCATGTCTTTCCTTTCCATACCATTCCATGCCATGCCTTTCCTTGCCATTACTTGCCTTGCCATGCCTTGCCTTACCTTACCTTTCCAATCCATGCCATGCCATGCCATGCCATGATATGCCATGCCATGCCATGCCTTGCTATTCCATTCCATGCCATTCCATTCCTTTCCTTTCCATGCCATGCCATGCCATGCCTTGCATTTCCTTTCCTTTCCATGTCATTCCATGCCTTGCCTTGCCTTTCGAAGCCTTTCCTTGCCAATCCATGCCTTTCCAAGCCATGCCTTGCCTTTCCAAGCCATGCCTTTCCAAGCCATGCCTTTCCTTTCCATTCCATTCCATGCCATGCCTTTCCATGTCATTCCATGCCATGCCTTTCCATGACATTCCATGCCATGAATTTCATTACCTTTCCTTTCCATGCCTTTCCTTGCATTTCCAGGCCATGCCTTTACATGTCATGACATGCCTTTACATGTCATTACATGCCTTTCCATGCCATAACTTACCTTGCCTCTCCATGCCTTGCCTTTCCTTTCCTTTCCATGCCATGCCATGCCATGCCTTGAATTTCCATGGCATGCCTTGCCTTTCCATGCCATGCCATGGCATTGCTTTCCTTTCCATGCCATTCCTTTCCTTGCCATGCCATGCCATGTCTTTCCTTTCCATGCCATGCCTTGCCTTGGCTTCACTTTCCATGCCATGCCTTTCCTTTCCATGCCATGCCATTCCATGACTTGCATGGCCTTACATTTCCTTGCCTTGCCATGCCATGC
>SNQJ01S0060606.1:0-41982 GCA_010110895.2 Picea sitchensis | reverse complement strand
TGCCAAGCCATGCCTTTCCATGCCATGTCATTCCATGCCATGCCTTGCGATTCCATGCCATGCCATGCCTTACCTTTCTATTCCATGCCTTGCCATGCCTTTCCATGCCTTGCCTGACCATGCCATGCCACTTCTTTCATTTTAATGCCATGCCTTTCCTTTCCTTCATATTCCATGCCATGCCTTTCCATGCCATGCCTTTCCTTTCCATGCCATGCCATGCCTTGCATTGCCTTGCGATGCCTTGCATTTCCCTACCATGCCTTGCATTGTCTTGCCATGCCTTGCATTTCCTTTCCATGCCTTGCATTTCCTTGCCATGCCATGCCATGTATTACCCTGCCATGCCTTGCCTTGATTTTCCTTGTCAATCCATGCCTTACTTTGCCATGCCATGCCTTGCTATACCTTGTATTGCTATGCCATGCCATGCCTTTTCTTGCCATGCCATTCCATGCATTGCCACACCTTTCATTTTCTTACCTTGCCATGCCATTCCATTTCTTTCCTTACCTTTCCTTGCCTTTCCATGCCATGCCATCCCTTGCCATGCCATACCTTAGCTTGTCATGTCATACCTTGCCTTTCCTTGCCTTATCTTGACTTGCCATGCCTTGCCTTTCCAAAGCCATTCCTTCCTTTCCTATGCCATGAATTTCCATTCCATGTCATACAATACCTTGCATTTCATTTCTATTCCATGCCATGCCTTTCCTTTCCTTGCCACGCCTCTCCTTTCCATGCCATGCCATGCCTTGCCATGCCATGCCACACCATGCCTCTCCAGACTTGCCTTTTCATGCCATTCCTTGCCTTTCCATGCCATGTCATGCCTTGCCTTGCCATGATATGCCTTGCCATGCCATACCTTTCCATTCCATGCCATTCCTTTCCTTTCTTTCACTTGCCATGCCATTCCATTCCATGCCTTGCCTTTTCATGCCATGCCATGCTAGGCCATTCCATACCTTGCATTTCCTTACCTTGCCATGCCATGCCTTGCCTTACCTTGCCAAGCCTTTTCTTTCATTTCCTTGAGATTCCATGCCTTGACTTTCTATTCCATTCCATGCCATGCCATGCCATGCTTATCCATGCCATGCCTTGCCTTGCTATTCCATGCTATGCATTGCCTTGCCATGCGTTGTCTTGCCATGCCTTGCATTGTCTTTCCATTCCTTGCATTGCCTTTCCATTCCATGCCATGCCATTCCATGCCTTGCCTTGCCTAACCACAATTCATCTAAAAGGTACTTTCATTATGATATTCATAAAACTAATTGTTTGTAAAAATATAGTTATTTTCATCGTTAGAGAGAATTTGTTTTCAAGTTAATTTAATAAAAAGATAATAAAATTCATCTATCATACCTCTCTTTTTTGCTTAAAAAAACAATTCTTGTACTAAATGAACAAGTTTAATACCTAAAAATTACAATCAAAGGATTCATTAAGCATGCAATTCTACAACTTGTTATCCCATCTATATTATATAAAAATACTTGTATGAGAATTTCAATGTCATAACATAAGCTCTCTTTATTCATGTATCTTAGGTATTTTAATAGTTGTGAAACTGGATGATAATAATTAATAGGATTTACATAGAAACGGATGTCACTAAATAGGTTTATGTTCCATCCATACGGTGTAGTCTCATTATACTATTAATCCATAATTTCTTTTGGATTGCATGGAAAACAACATAACTTCAAGGCCTTATTTAAAATCAAAGAAAGAAAACAAATCTTCCAACTCAATAACTTTTATAACAAGATATAACATGTATACCTAAACCTAGACCTTTCATTTCCTTGCCATGTCTAGATTTTCTTAGCCTTTTCATGTCTTGCCTTGCCTTGCCTTGCATTTCCTTTCCTTGCATTGCCATACCTAGACCTAGACCTATAACTAGACATTGCCTTTCCATGACTTGCCTTGTCATTCCTTGTATTTCCATGGTCTAGGTCATGGTATAGGTCATGGTAATGGTGTCTTGGTTTGGGTTTAGGTTTAGGTCATGGTTTAGGTCTAGGTCTAGGTATATGTCATGGTCATGGTTTAGGTCTAGGTCTATTGCCAATATGCCCTTAAATGTCTTGAGGAGGCGAGTTGCAACTAGCGATAAAACTCAAACAAAGACTTGGATGGATGAACCATCGGTTGCATTGGATCGAGGGCATCGAGTTTCAACTAGTGCCCCCCCTATACTATCATTTAGTTTCCCAAAAACGTGTTTGTTGGAGGATCTCCGAGACTAGGGTTTTTCTCAATGAGGCATATTACAATTTATGAACAAGAGGTTGATTTTCAAGAAAAATGTGTCGGGTGATTTGGGTAGTGTGGTCGCATGGGACTTGGCCAAATAGAAGTACGAGAGCTTACAAAACTCCATTTTGCTACTCGGTTTGGATTTTATGCCCACAGACCAAATTGCCAACATGTCCTTGAATGAACTGAGGAGGCGAGTTACAACTCACGATAAAACTAAAATCGAGACTCGGATGAATGAACCGTTTGTTGAATTGGATTTGGGGCACCAGGTTTCAGCTAGTGGAGCCCCTTCGCTGTCATTCTATTTTTCAGAAAAGTGTTTGTTGGAGGATCTTCGAGACTAGGTTTTTTCTCAATGAGGCATAGTGCAGTTTCTGAACAAGAGGTCGATTTTCAAGAACATTGTGACTGGTGATTGTGGGAAGTGTGGTTGCATGGGCCTTGGCTAGAAAGATGCACGAGAGATAATGAAACTCTATTATACTTCTCGGTTTGGATTTTATGCCCCCGAACCAAATTTCCAACATGTCCCTGAATGGCTCAAAAAGGTGAGTTGCAACTCGATATAAAACTCAAACCGAGAATCAGATGGAAAAACCGATAGTTTCATTCGATTCGGGAAACTAGGTTTCACCTAGTGGGGCCCCTCCGTGGTTATTTTGTTTCCCGAAAAAGTGCTTGTTGTAGGATCTCTAGGACTACAGTTTTTCTCAATGAGACATGGTGCAATTTCTGAACAAGAGGTTGATTTTCAAGAACAATGTGTCGGGTGATTTTGGGCATTTTATTCATGTGGGCCTTGGTCAAATAGATGTGTGAGAGATTACAAAACTCTATTATGCTGATCGGTTTGGATTTTATACCCCCGAACCAAATTTCCAACATGTCCCTAAATGACTTGAGGAGGTGAGTTGCAACTTGAGATAAAAATCAAATGAAGACTTGGATGGATGAACCGTTGATTGGATTGGATCCAAGGAACCGAGATTTAGCTAGTGGGGCCCCTCCACTGTCATTTTGTTTCCTGAAAAAGAGTTTTCTAGAGGATTTTTGGGACTAGGGTTTTTCTCAATGAGGCATAATGCAATTTCTTAACAAGAGGTCGATTTTAAAGAATATTATGCCGGGTGATTTTGGTTAGTGTGATCACATGGGTTTTGGCCAAAAACAAATGTAGAAGCTTACAAAAATCTGTTATGCTACTTGGTTTGGATTTTATGCCCGCAAACCAAACTACCAACATGACCTTGAATGTCTTGAGGAGGCAAGTTGCAACTTACAATAAAACTCAAATCGAGACTCAGATGGATGAAATGTTGGTTTCATTTTATCCAGGAAACTGAGTTTCATCTTGTGGGGTCCCTTCATTGTCATTCCATTGCCAAGAAAAACATTTGTTGGAGGATCTCTGGGACTAGGGTTTTTCTCAATGAGGTAGAGTGCAATTTTTGAACAAAAGGTTGATTTTCAAGAACATTGTGTCAAGTGATTTTGGGTAGAGTGGTCGTGTGGGCCTTGGAATAACAGATCCTCGAGAGATTATGGAACTTCGTTATGATGCTCTGTTTGGATTTTATGCCCCTATACCAAATTGCCAACATGTCCCTGAATGAATTGAGGAGGTGAGTTGCAACTTACGATAAAAATCAAGCATGGACTCGGATGGAAAAAAAACATCGGTTGCATTGCATATGGGACACTGGGTTTTGGCTAGTGAGGTCTTTCCACTATCATTCAGTTTCCCGAAAAATTATTTGTTGGAGGATCTTCAGGACTAGGATTTTTCTCAATGAGGCACAATGCAATTTCTAAACAAGAGGTTGATTTTCAAGAACACTGTGTTGAAAATTGATCTCAAACACTTATCCAACAAAAAAATTCAACTTCCTATAATTATTCACCAATAAAACAATGGAACCACATGCATTTACTGTAACTATGAGCATAAATACAAGAGACCAAGAAATCTGAAAACATAGCAGTGGAAATATAAATGAACAACAACACATTCACCACATTTGACACATTGAATTTATCGACAATGCCCCTGGAAAAACCCAACATGGGAAAACTAGTCCAAGAGAGTCTTCTTTATTGTGCTTCCCAGGAAAATTTCCAAGTTTACAAAAAAAATCTTCTACAACATTAATTACAGTGTTGAATTTACAAACTATGCCCACAAACATATATATTTCTATGCTAAAAACCACATTATCAACACCATAAATCTACCTGAAAAATTGTGCCAATAATCAACAATATAGTCTCTAATGTACGGTCTTCAACATCAACATAAATTCCTCATCATTCGTACACAATAACAACACTCTTATGGACCAAAACTCAACAACCTCAACTCCAAGAAATATGTGTCATCTACAACCTCGATTTCTGTGCATTCACAAATGTACGACCCTACTCAAATCCATACTATACTACTCCTTTCTCAGTTGTACAAACCAACATTCAATGTTGAACTTGTCTTGGGGTGTGTTCCCTCTCTCCCTCTTGGAAAGTGCACCCCTTCTCTTGCTATCCTTCTCCTTTCTCCTTCAACTCAACACTCTCTTGGAATTCTCTTGGAATATGAGTGAGTCTCCACATTCCTCTGAACCTCTCCTTCCAAAAGGTGTGCCCCATATCTCCTCTAGTTTTCCTTTTATTACTCATTAATGAGTAACTCCTCTAGCCCTTGGTCTCCCTTGAGTGACTCTTCACCTTCCCTTGAGATCAATGGCCACATCTTAATAATCCATTGAGTTCACTTAAATCACTTAAGTGACCCACTGTTGAGCACTCAACATACCCTAACAAGTCCATGTCAAATTTTACTTTTTTGGGTACCACTTGATATTTTGCACTGTCTAATCCGACTTCAGTATGAAAATGTTTCCCTTACTTATCATTTTGTTTCTCTTTAAGTCTCTCAAAGTTTTCTTGAACATGTGAAAACACATAACTTAAAAGACTAACATTTAATTAAAGAAACTTCAACCAAAATGTTTCCCCTGACGCGCTCAAACATTTGGCATTGAGAAGAATTAAAGATGAAAGAAAATAACTCGAGAAAACCGTAGTCGCCGAGCGCCGATCCACATCGGCGTTGATGAAAGGAAGTTTTCTTTCGCGACATGAATCACACAAGGATATTGCCGATGACCGATCCCTTCGGCATTGGCAAAAGTCTAAAAGAGTAAGCGTTAACGAAGAAATAAAGGCTTTACCGATAGCCGATCCCCAATACCTTTCGACATCGGTGATTTTTAGAAAGCTAGCCCATAGAGAACATGATAAGTTGATCCCCAATCGCCAACCCCCGATACCTTTCAGCATCAACAATCCAAGGTTTATTGTAACAAACACATCTTATTGAAACCCCCGACTATGATTGAGATACATGATCAAGCCACCTATCCTCATCCACCATCTATCATTTCCAGAGTGGTTAAACATACGATCTAGTTTTCCCCTGAGACGTTATTGGTTCTTGAGGCCCAATTTTCACCCCAAATCAATCTTGCCACGTCATCACCGTACGACGAAATTAATCAGTGTCAGAATTTCTTTTCAGGAGGATACCAATGAGAACATTCACCACATATCATCGATCCCCAATCTGCCCACTAAGAAAGCAATGCGCCGATGGGACATTTTAGCGCTAAGATACGTTGGATCTGAAGCAGTTAAAGAACTAATTAATTCCAAATATCGCATTAGTTATTAATTCGTGCGTGGATCAAATCAATTGTTTGAAATTGCTGATAGGGCACACCACCCTCTTCGCCTCCGCCGTCAACCTAAGATGAATTGAATTGCAAGGATTCAGAGGCAGATCTTGTTTGATTTCAACTCATAACCCAAGTTAATTGGTTTATGTGGCCAAATAGTTTCTTCCCCATTTAAATTCTTTCTAGTAGTTCATAAAAAAGGTCACTGTGCACAAATAAGTTCAGAGCATATAGAGGAGCGAGACGAGAAATACAGAAGAATTTTCCAAGGTCTAGTGAATATTAAACAACATGTTTAGCAAGCGTTACAGGTATGTACTAGTCTATGGATTTTTTATACTTCACTTCATTCATTTTTATCCAGTGTTACTCTATACGCATGCCCTAAAGAATGATTTCGATGGCAAGAACAATGCCTCCAAGAAAACTAACCACTAGGAAATATCCGAGAGTGCCGAAGCTAAAAGAACTAGATGTAGCATAAGGATATTCCCCAACGGTCACAAAACAATTGGAATTTAATCCAAAGATGATGCCCATCATCAAGACATCCACCATGGATGTTTTCATTCAGCCTCCGACCTTTGGAGACATAGAGGCTAGTATAGGGACCAAGCCAGCCCTCCTACATTGGGGAGAACTTTTCCAGAATATCAAGTGGAAAGAATTCCCTAAATATACCCCGCACAACAACCTCGATAAGAGGAAACTCGATGATGAAGTTTTTCTGAATATCCGAAGGTTGTACCTACACATGGTAGTGAGAAGAACTCAAGTATTCCCCTGCATAGAAATCCATAAGTGGCTTATTGACCACACTAACACACAAATATGTTTGATCAATGACAACAATGGCGAGTGTGTTGGGGTTTTCCTTCTGGTGGAGGTGCAAAATTACTACAAGCTCATAGACCCGGAGGAGCGGTTGAACACCGATTTTGTTATAAGATTCTATGAGAAACATGACACTAGCCAGGTGATGGCTTCGTGGTGGAGGGAGGATAAAAGGTTCACTAATTAGACCTTCGGTTGGTACCCGATGGCCAACTTAAGAGAGTTGTATATCTATCTAAGGGACCTCATCTGCCAGCTGTATGGGGAGAAAGATTGTTCCAAGTTTTTAGAGGCATGGATGCCTCTAGATTACACGATAGCCATATCTGGGAGAGTTTTTAATTGGGGAGCCATCATTTCCAAGAAGTTGAGAATTTGCATTCAACAGGCTCAGATTCCAAAAGAAGGAGAGACTCCAACCTTCTACATAGCTTCTTATTTATTGGACGTCATCTGTGCCAAAAATTCCTTTGCCGGAATGAATTTGAGCTGGCACACCTCAGAACTCCCGGTCCATGTATATTTCATCATCTTGTGGGAGAACAGGTACAAGAAATCCTGCTCCCTCATCTGCGATCAATTCATTGCGCACATTCATTTTATGCTGTTCGAAAAAGAGTGCCCAAGACTGTCGGTTGTGGCCAAAAATATGATATTGAAGGTTGGCCACTAGTATCTAGATGAGCGCGATACCTACATCAGGGTTTTTGGAGCCACCAAAGCACCACACCTATTACCCATGTATGTCCCTGATCGACTAGTAGTAGGGGAAATCTTCTACCAGACCATCCTGCAAGGTTAAAATGCTACTCTGGTAAAATATAAGAAGTGAGCATTCATACCTTTTGTATTCCATATAGGTTTCTACATAGTAAAATACATCACTCAATCCAAGTAGGAAGGGTTAATCCAGTTAGAGTTTTGATTCCAGACTGGTCATTTTCGCAAGCACGCCCCAGAGGGTCTAGTCCCGAAGCATGCATCACAAGTATCGTCCTGCTAGCCATATGTGCATGACGGGTTTGAAGATGAGATTTTCACAGAAAACATGCAATATTGGGATGAAGTTGTGGCAAGGATGGATGATCCTAGGATGACCAGATTCAAATCCATGAGATTAGATGAACAAGAAGAAAACCTAGAACAATTGGCTCAAGGAGCCCTCCAGTCCAGAGAGGAGATAATAGCGGCCGAGACAGCAGAAGCTCCCCAGGAAGCGGTCGAGACAACATATATTTCCCAGGTAACCCTGATACAGGATAGGATTTCCTCGAAGGCTTAGGATGCATGGGAGAGAGGGTTACTCATGTATGAACAGGATCAATGGATGATGAATCATATACGAGATAACTCGGACCTCGTCAGGATGCCAAGGCTTTCGACCGATAGCCCAGAAGAAATCCCGATGGGACCAAGCGGCCCTGAATTCATAGACCTTGATAACATCAATGGGTTAGATGACTCTGAATCAACAACACCACCGGTTGGATCTACGATAGGTATTGCAATGCAACCGAAGGCAGTCGAGGTATCCGTAGAAACAAGTGCATCGGACCCCCTGTGCGATCTAATTAAAATCTATGATGATGATGAGAGCGTGAAAGTATCTCTTGGGACTCCTGTGAATGTCGAAGAAGAAAACGGACATGAGAAGACATATTCTCCTTTCCCTGATGTCCAAACCTAGGAGGTTCCGCAGAAAGAAAAGGAAGCCGAAAGTGTCCCAGACACTAAGTTTCCTGATGCGTCGACCACCCAAGAAGATATTCCTAGAGATGAGCTGAAGTCGGCTGGGCCAGAGGAAATAACACCGCAACAGGAAGTCGGAATTTCAACGGTCGATGAACAAGTAAGTATTGAGTCAATCCCTGAAACCTCTATTTCTATCGGTACTCAGACGCCTGATGAGCGACAAACAAAAGAGATTCCTTTAGAGCATAATGAGGAAGCTCTAGAACCCTATCTTGAACAAGTGTACACCATCAGAAGTCTGGGGAATAAACTCACATGGGGGGATCGACAGATTCTCGAACCTATGGACAAAGTAGTCGACGTACATGCCATAGATTATGACAGGAAAAGGAAGGCTATCGTCTAGCGGACCACCAAGAAAAGGAGGATCACTTTGGATCGCTCCATCATCATCACTACGGAGGAATATTTGATAAACACACAAAATGCCAGAATATCCGAACTTATTGGCATAGGGAGAACGATCTCAGACGCCACCCTAGACAGAGAAAGAAGAGATGAGGAGTTGGCCACTACCCTAAAGGAACTATAACATTTGCACCACTTGTCTAAGTACTATCAGGATACCACACATGCCGCGGTGTACCTAAGGAGTGAATTCTAGGAGGCCTACAACAAGTTCACAGACGAGCGACACTCATTCACCACAAAAATAGCTGAGATTCAGGAAGATACTCTCATGGCACTCGTGACGTGAAAGGATATGGAGTGGTGGTATGAAAAAGTGCAACAAGCCATGGAGAGAGTCGACTACATTGGCACAGTCCAAGAAGGTTGAGATAAATAAGAACAAGACATTTGGGTGTTGAACGAAAGCAATATTGATCTCATAAAGAAGTGAGCCAAGTATTGGGAAAAATTGTCTTGGGAACCACACCGAGAAATTCAAGAGAAATGGGCCAAGTGCGAGAAACACTGGAGTAATATCAATCGGGTAATGAAGGACATCAGACTCCCTGAGTTTGATGCACCTGATGAATTTGTTGACTTGCGTGACATAGTCGAATCACACACCAAGCAAGATTCTTCATGGGTCGAAATACTAGTAAAGGTGACTGACACAACACCAGGATAGGTGCAACAATTTATGGAACACCTAATCAGAGATCGGGCTATGCTGCAACCGTTGAGTGCCAATCTAGTTAAGTATCCAACACATGTGATAGATATAAGAAAAAATTACGCATCCCCGATGGAACAACACAGGTTCCCATACACCAACACCCGCAAGGAGCTATTCATCAGTTGGTCGGAGTATGAGAAAAGTCACCCTTTCAAAGTGATATCTTAATATGACTGTTAGAAAAATGTTAGGATAGAACACCACGTGGGGAGTTTTGTTTGTCCTAACTGCACTTTAGCCTTTATTTTTAGTTAATTTTATGTTATAAATAAGAGCATTGACCGATTAGTCAAAGGTCGATGGTTTTTTCAAGAAACTCTCATTTCTGGTTTGTTAAGAATTATTTTGGAGCTACCTTTAATTGAGAAGTCCTTATGGACCAGAGACAAGTTATATTTTCATCAAATGCATGTATGATTGGGCATGGAGAAGAACTATTTTTCTATCTTGTCTCATGAATGGATGATGTAACAAGTAAGAGATATTGAATCTATTGTTAAGTTATCTGATGCAATGTTTTGCAGTTCTTTTCTTTAATGATGAAGATGAATCATTGTGTTATTGTGTGATGGATGATTAAAGTAGGTGAATTATTTTACTTGCCATTATTTATCGCATATGTGTTTTCTTCCTGATAACTAAGTATTTCAAACATTAATTGGATGCTCACATGGTTAACATATTAGTACTAGGCCTGTGGTATAAAATTGTCATCTGCATGATTGAGTAGCAGGTTATCCTAAGCTCAACCTCTTCTCCAGTAGTTAAAACCCTTTTCCCATTTTGTTGTCAAGTTTGTTTATACCGGCTTCCATCTTATATCGGTCCCACCTAAGAGGAAAATAAAAAAAGATAAAGTGCAAATTGAAGGAGATGCCTTCGCAAGAAAACGAAAAGCCCATCGGTTAATAGGCCGGATCGCAAGATCTGGAGAACCATTACACTATTAAACACTATAGAGTCTAATTGGGCCTTGGTGGCAGGTTTGGTTCCTGCTGTTGAATTTAAGGGCTTTAGGACCCATCAACAAAATTGGTGCTAGAAGGAGGGTCTAAAGAATGAATGGTTGAATACATATTCCATATAATATTTCAGACAGTCTGTAGATTCAAAATAGCCCACATGCATGGCTAGTCATTCCCAAGACAACCCACACACACTGAGTACTCTCGAAATGAGTGACTCACCCCAGCCCGAGGAAGAACGATTATTCCTTGATATACCTTATGCTCTTCCTCACGAGGAATTAAATCAATTCAGAAGAATCACAAGAGCATACACCTGAGAGATCGATGCACTGTATTTATCTTCGATACTTCCTCGAAGACAAAAAATAAGCAGACCAATAGTCAACACTCCCAATGAGGTTTTTGTGCACACAATATAAGACCTAATAGATTTCGAAATCACCGAAATCGAACATCCTCTCAATCTGATCCCTGAAATGCCAGTCGACGATGTCTCTGAACCAAACGATTTTTTGGAAGAGGAGGAGTTTAAATCAAAATCCAAAGACATGGAAGAAAACAATGACCATGAGGAAGAGGGAAAAAAACCACCTCAGAAAAACCAAACTTGGTTGGCCAGAGACACTTTGGCCATTCCAAGACGAGTACGTAATCTTCCCCGACACCCAGAGAAGTTACTTCCTAAGTTTGACCCCGAGACCTCAGGATTGCCTGAAGATCATATCAAGAAATTCATACTGGCTATCAGGCTGATGAATGTCCAACATGAAGACATAGTTTGCAAGCTTTTCGCCTACACTTTTGAGAACGCGATCTCCACATGGTATTTTAATTTTCCTGTAGGATCTATAACTAGTTGGACAGAATTCCAGAAGGATTTTTTAGATAAATTTGCAGAAGAAACTACTACAAAATATTTGATGGCTAAACTATTTGCCGCTACCATGAGTTCGAAAGAAAGGGTTAAATATTTCAATCAAAGGTTCACAACTATCTTGAAAAAATTACAGCCCGAAGCTAAACCTACCCAGGAGTTGCAAATCAAGGTATACGCTAATGCCCTCCAAACTTCTATTTCCATGTTGGTGAAGAGGCCTGCCAAATGAACCCTGGATGAGAATTTTGAAGAAGCCAAAACAATTGAATTCAAAATGAAAGGATGAAAAGAGAGTCAGGTCTCCTTAATCAAGAAATAATCTCAACCCCCTCCCCAGAGAGGGCTATTGCTCACTAGATCCCTAGGGAAACAAGCAGAACAAGCTCCTAAAAAGGGTAACATAGACATAGAAGACCTACAATGCATGGTTAAGAAGTTATCAAACAAAATCATAGACATGAAAAGAAGTGTTGGGGAGGGAAACCAAGGACAAAGGCCCTATAATCCTTTCTTTAAGAGAAACCCGCAATTCAAAGAAATTTAACGCCCCCCAGCTAACCTAAATATCGATTTAGGAAATGTAGCACTTGACTCTTTCTGTACTTATCACCAAGAAAATCACTCTGAAAGAGATTTCCCTGAATGGGTGCATGCCATGAATTTAATGGCCAATCAGTTCCTAGATGAAGTCTCCTTGACTGAATAACCAAGTGGTTTAGTTATGAATGTTGTTGATCAAGAAGAGATTGATCCACCAAAAGATACAACCATGATGATATGGGATCCTGACCTAATCATGCCTTCCGACGACTTATTTGAGTCTTAAGAACCACCCACAAAGGTCTCGGTTGTGCAAACACACAGTAAGGGTCCACCTGTCTCTAAAGATCCTATTACTACCCAAATGTCAGGGGAAAGATAAAATCTCAATCACCCAAAAGAACATTTTCCTCCCCGTAAGAACCCTATTAACATCCATACCCGAGAATCGCCCAAACTAGATTACAACATAGTTGAATATTTGAAGAAGTTGAAGGCTAATATATCAGTTATGGACATATGTAGGATCCGTCAAAAAAATGATTTCCTTCTTCAAGCTTTAAGATCAGTAGAAAACCCTATGACAAGTGATGAAAAAAAAAGGAATCTAAATCCCACAGACCTGGGGAATAAAATAACGGTAAACGCTTGCTCAGAAGATAAGAAGGAGAGACCTTTTGTCCCTGTTGGAGCCACCTTTCTCTAAATGCATGAAGTGCTATACTTAAGCCCAAAAAAGTTGGTTTTCGGGACTTCGTTTGTTTCACGTGTCTCCCCCCTAAAGTCATAGTATTATGATGTGTGAAGTGGTGAAAACCTCCCTAAGTTTAATCACCATTACTAAAAGAATAAGCTGGGCTTATCATCTCTTAGTACCTCGTACCCTCGCTCTCAGGAGTTACACATTGAATGTTTCTCACGCCCTCAACTTGCGAAGTCGCGAAGTCATGTTAAATTTACCCAGGTTAGTATCAAGAAACAAGTCACTTTAAACCCTGGTCAGTTACTATCATGATTTCACGACTCGACAATTGTCTCCCCAAAGGGCAACACCTCCATAACCCCGATCCCCAAATTTGCGATTTTCTTTAATTAAGCATGGATAATTAAAATACTTAAGTTAAATCACTTCTAATCTATTAGCTCACGCCATCGTGATTTCAGGTTTTTGAGGCTCAGTGTCTAGGAGCGAAAACACCCGATGCGACGAGCATCGAAAAGGGGATTAGAAACTAAGTGCACCAATTTGAAAGATCTAATATAGATTAATTAGCGTCTTAAATTAACTTTAACAAACACGGTTTACGGATGAAGTCTTAAATGATCCTGTGCTTTTCAATGTTACAACTCGTCAAGCATTTATGGCATTTATTTGAATTTGCGGTAAGGTGACAGATCGTACGACCTCGTTTTTACTTCTAAATATTTCTATTAAGCGATTTGACCATTCTTTTGGAAAGGACACCCATGGGTTTAAATGACCAAGACAAAGAATTTTTCCTTCATTATTTCAGTTTTCATTTCTATTTGCGTGCAAAACCATTTCACTAGGATAACCGCTGTTTGTGTTTTTCGATTTTTTCGATAGGAGGTCCAGTTGCAAGTTTCTCTATCATGGCTCCACGAAAAATGTCCAAGGAAATCGTCGAGAGTTCAGGTCAGGGTTTAGACGTTGTTTCTGATACCTCACCCCGGAGTATTAATGTTATCAAGACCTGGTCATACGTTTCCAACATTCTGCAATCCGAGTTTGTAAGCTGTTCAGATGATTCTAGCGACAACGAGAATGATGACTTATCAACTAAATACAAAATCATCTCTCAAGCAGAGATGCACAAAATAGCGGCAAGGCCCCAACTTCTTCCCTATTGTGATATGATCAGGTGGGTGCTGGACCATGTGGACATCCCAACCAGGATGATTATCAGCGAACATAAGGTAGCAATTGGGACTTTCAGGCCAGAACATTTGCGGGCAATGTATAAATTGTCACCCACACCGAACCTCACTCACAATGCTAAATTTCTAGAAGGTTTCAAGAAGAAGGAGTGTGAACAGTATGCAATAAGTTTTTCCGATCTAATCAAAGATTGGGTCTCACACCCCACAAAATTCAGGGCTGACACTAACGGGATCTATTCAATCTCCTCCTTGGAGCCACAATTCAAGTACATAGCGATGATGGCCTGCAGGTTGTATGGGAAGGAGGACACTACCCATTTTTTCCTCCCATGGGTACCGCTCATTCATAAAGTTGCTGAGGGTTTCTCCTTCGACTGGGCCACATTGTTGTTTGAAAGTTTGACCAGTCGAATTACCGAATATAGAGAACAGAGGGAAAGTAAGAAAACAACTTCGTTCTTTATGTCTGCTTACATCATGGATGCCATCTGCTTCATGACACCCTTCCCACTAATGAACTGGAGCTAGGCTCCATCTAATACAGAGCCTATTTATGCCTACCACTCGAAGCTTTGGGAGGATAAAGACAAATAATTCATCTATGAAATATTCAACTAGGTAATGGTGCCATTGCACGTCGCCATCTTCGGCCAGCCGCCGCCCAGGGTTTCAGATAACGTCGCGACCAACCTGAGTAGCATGGAAGATTGGTATATAGAGGTGGAATTTTCATATATCAGGGTTTTCGGCACCTCTGTCCCTCCATATGCTCTACCGCTATTTTTTCGGGATAATCTATTGTGTCGCGAGATCGTCAGGCAGACTGTGCTCAGCGGAATAAGCAAAGAGCTCAAAGGAGTATCAAAGAAGGTATGGTCACCCTTCCCCATTCATATTGGTGCATATTCCTTGTTATATTTTGGCCATGCCAAAGATGAGGCTATGGTTTTAGAAGAAATGAAGCTGGTGGATATTGAGTTCAAGAAGCACGACCCTAGTAAGGTTGTGAGCAATCACTTGGCGAGTTATGGTATGAAGATATATGAACATGAGGATTCCCCTCATGATGAAATATTCCACGGTGTGAGGTCCTACTTGGAATTCCTAAGTCGGATTCAAGCCCTGCCACCCGGAGATAAGGCCGATTTCTTTAAATTCCAGGAGCACCGATGGAGTTGTCTCCCTCAGATTTTACAAGGTGAAACCCTAAATCTCCCGGTTACACAACAGACGGGGTTCAAAGGTTTAAAGGACTCGAGTCCTAACAAGGAGAAGAACCAAGAGAAAACAGGGGATGTTGGAACCTCAGAGCGAGGAGCCAAAATCCCCTACCAACAGGAAGGAAACTCCGAAAAGGGTACGCCGGGTAAGCAGGTCCAAGGTCAAGCAGAGATGCCCTCGAAAGGGTCGGGTGACTCACTACTGCTCATGTCGAAAAAGCCGGCCACAGATGCTACCCTGAAACAACCATCCAAGGAAATCGATAGTCTAATCGCCATTATCACACCCTTACAATTCACAAAGGGGAATCTCGATGGGGGGTGGATCTTCAATGAAGAACTGACGCCCATTTCTGTAGAGGAGCTGCCTCCTAACGAGTTTTTATTTGATAAGAAAAGGAAGGTCGTGGTGATACAAGGATTATATCAAAGGGAGGGCGTAGTGGCTAAAACATTTAAAATCATGACAGATGGAAAGGTCGTGAAAGAGGAAGAATTCGTAGATGAGATAGAAGGAACACTAGGGGCTTATGCTACAAAAAATCACTACTCAGTTGGAACTATGAAGGCCCAGTTGAAAAGAAAGAACCTCTTGATCAGTAAGTTAGAAGCTAAAGTGGCTACTGCTGAAGAAAATGACAAGGACGAGGTGAGAAAAAGCCTCGAGCAAGCTCGAATAGCCGATCTGTAGGAGATCGAGAAACTCAGATCCGACCTTGACCAGGTGCACCAGTCGGCACAAATTATCCAAACACAGGTAAGCCAACAGGGGAAACAAATTATAGAGTTACAATCGAAATTGGATGTGGCCGAGAATCAGGTTTTAGACATAAAACTATTCAGATCCCAAGCCGCCAAAATTCGATATAAGGTATTGACGGCTCAACAAAACCTACTTGTAAAAGTAGGAACCATTCAAAACCATTTTCAGACGATAGATCAAGTGTTAGAAAATATTTCTTTGAGATAAAGAGAAGCCGGGGCAGCTTGGGTCACTTTCCAAGACGATGTTATAGCTACGACGAAGATAGAGATGGTCAACAACTCCAAATTATCCATCGCAGAACAAACTAGAGGGAATATATTGCTGAAGGTCCGGGAGCAGAATATATTAGAAAGCAGGGGGAAAGCTAATGAAGTGATGAATTCTTGTGAGGAAACATTCGCCTTGATAAGTAAAAGTTTGTTAGACCTTGACAGGGAAGGCAGTGCTGGGACGCTGGGAAAAATCAATATAGCTAAACACCTGCTGGACATCAAAGAAAACATGGAGAAGGAACAAGTGGAGATATCCCAGATAAGCCAGGTCGATATGGTCCAAGTGGACAAATGGTTAGTACAACCAAGTTTACAATTATGCTCCATCATCGTGGAAGACCGACAAGTACGAAAAAGGTTGCCACAATTGGCGAAGAGTTGTTACACCTTTGAGGCAAGTAACCAAGCAGAGCCTTCCAGGTTAATAGCCCAGTTGGTGAAAGGTGTGTCATTTGCATCGAGTAGGTGAAGGGGTAGGTTTCTGGTGCTAAATAATGACAAATGTTAACCCATTCTATTTATGGAGCCAGAAGAGTAGAGAAAGAAGGTGCTCTACCCTTACGAGGGAAGACAAAGATGAGGAGATGAAACGGTCCATTTTTTCATTTGTAACTGACAAGTTTCCAGAACAATGGAAATTCTAAATGTTCAGAAATTTTGTTTAAATAGACATCGAGGAAGAGATGAAAAAGGTTTTTTTTTTTGGGTGATAGATTGTAATAGAGAAAGTTCTTTTGAGCCAGGATTAATACAAATCAAATTGAAGACTCCATATTCCGTCAAGATTGAGTTATGTGTTTTCCTTTGTTATTTCATGTTTCATGTCATTTTTTAGATATACGTTTTTGATGAATGTTTTAGCTGCAATTTAGTATAACTTCTACTATGGTGATTAGTTTCTAGTTGTCTAGTTATTTACAGTTTTTCCTCTGTATCGTCTACTAGCAGGTACATGACTTGTGAATTACTTAGATCTTTACATTATATGCTTTCATCAAGGTATTCCTTTCCTTTCTTCTTCTGCTACAATGTGAGATTCTTTTGAAATTAATGTCCCACATTGTTGACAGCTCTATGTTTTCATACTCGGTCTCAAGATTTTAACTCAGTTACAGAAAACAACCTTCGATTTTGTTAAACCCTTCGTTTGGCTTCACTGAATTCTCCTCGTATAATCTAAATTTGAAATAAGCACTTTAAAACATCAACCCTCTTTTAAAGCTCTGTTCTCCCCATGAMTGTACCCRTCKTAAGACAACCCAACATCRAACCTGGCCTATTAKATCAAACCAACATCGCTTTGAATCTTTTMGATACCATACTTAAGACTTCCATCACCCGRACAGAGCTCGAACRTTCATGGGCCGCCATCMAACGGGATATTAGTATTCAAGAATATTTGGAAGTTAGACAAAGACAYCTCAGAGATCGACTATAGCCTCATCCCCCAAAGTTGTTTCTCCCCTTTTMTTTTACTCATTTCRGATGCTTAGACTCTACACTTTATAGCCTTAAGTGTAGACTCAGGACCAACAGTCCCACCTTTCTTTTTAACATTTGAAGTCTTCAACAGGAACCTCCATAATTGTTTGGTCGATTCAGGAGCATCCTCTAACGTTATTACTTTGTCTATCTGTAAAAAACTAAACACAGTTCCTATCAAGAGTGATAAACATGTAATACAATTAGACATAACCCAGGTGAAGGTCATGGGAGAACTCAAAGATGTAATGATCAGAATAGCCACGCATCCAAAGTTTGTGCAAGTGGTTGACATCATTATAGTAGACATCCCAGAAGCTTATGGATTATTGTTAAGCTGAGATTGGTTTGAGAAGTTAAACAGATACTTTAGTACAGACCGGGCACACCTTTGGCTGCCAATAAAGGGGCACAATAATATGATCATGATTGATAGAGAAAGGTATCTTAAACATACTATCACGGACCTAGAAACCCCAAATGCACCATTATCGACAAATTTCCCTATGCTAGGAAATTATTCCTGCGATTCCTACTTTGGGAACTTCTTTGCTCTTTCATCTGATGTCCCTCTCACTCAGAACTCCAAAATGATTTTTCAGGAGGATTTTCCCACAATGGTGGAAGAAACCCTCTTCTATCAGCAACCTGCGTTAGAAATCACAGAACTAGCAGGTGGAAAAGAGCAGAGTAATAAGGAAGGGGAAGCCGACATGTATTGCCCACAATCTTGGACCCTATACTTTGATGGAACTAAATCAAAGGAAGGGTCTGGGATAGGGTGAATCCTCACTGATCCAAAGGGTAAACGTCATATCCTATCCTGTAGACTTGATTTTGAATGCACCAACAACACCGCCGAGTATGAAGCGCTAGTACAGGGGTTAAAGAAATCCATAGACTTAAATGTCAAGGAATTAAAGGTTTTTGAGGATTCTGAAATTATCGTTAGACAAGTAAGAAATACTATACATTTCAACACCCCACACCTAAAGAATTATCAACAGGAAGTGCATAGGTTAATAGATCGTTTTGAATCTTTCAATATTACAATGATCCCCAGAGCAAAGAATATCCTCGCTGATTCCCTGGCCACAACTGCTTCAAGGCTATCACCTCTAGAAGATTATGAAGCCTCCCAATTCACTGTGGACTACTCTACAAACCATCGGTGCCTAACAACATTTCTAATTGGAAGGTATTTGAAGGGGATGAAAAAATCATAAACTTTCTGACTAACCAAGATAATTTTAAGGACCTAGCTATTGACGATGAAGTATTCCAGGAACAACCAACGGAAACTAATCCTTGGACAAGTCAACCAACTGACAAATCAAAGTCTCACACAATCCCAAAGGCGATAACTAACTTAGAAAATATTTTTGACTTAAAAGAATGATTTAAGGGGCCCAAAAATGCGAAGACCAGTAGTTCCTGTCCCATGCATGAAACTAAAAATCTCGGAACCTCGGAAAACCCCAAAAATATAATTCTCTCTAAGACTATATCTAAGGAGGAAAGGAAGGCTTATCTCAAATTGTTCAGACAATATCAAGATGTCTTTGCATGGTCCTACCGAGATCTGAAAATTTATGATACCCATATTATTCAACACACTATCCCTTTAAAACCTGAAGTGAAACCCTTCCAACAGAAGCTCCGAAAGTATCATACTTCCCTGGAGCCACTCATGTGTCAAGAGTTGAAGAAACAATTAGATGCCAAAATTATCTTCCAGGTTACACATTCTACATGGGTAGCTAATTTGGTTTCGGTAAGGAAAAAGTCAGGGGAGATCTGCCTATGCGCGGATTTTAGAAACCTCAATAGAGATTTGGAAAAAGAAAACTACCTCGTCCCACCAATGGAACAACTCTTGCAAACCGTGTCTGGCTCTAAAATTTTCTCTTTGCTGGACAATTTCTCAGGTTATAACCAATTCCTGGTTTCGATCAGAGACCATTTGAAAACTACCTTCTGAACCAAGTGGGGAACTTTTGCTTACAAACACATGCCTTTTGGGTTAATCAATGCAGGAGAAACTTTCCAGAGGGATATGGATGTAGCTTTTCGTGGGTTAATCAACAAGTGTGTAGTGGTTTACATGGGTAACATGACTGTGTATTCAAAGAACATAGAAGAACACATCCAACACTTGACCCAAATTTTCGAAAGGTGTAGAAAATACGGTATATCCTTAAATCCTAAGAAAACTATTTTCGGTGTTGAAGAGGGTAAGCTCCCAGGCCACATTATATCTCAAGTAGGCATTCGCATAGACCCGGAAAGAATTAAGGCCATAGATCAACTCCTGTTTCCTCACAACAAGAAATCTATGTAGTTGTTCTTCGGGAAAATCAATTTTGTGAGAAAGTTCACTCCCAATTTCGCAGAAACTATCAAGCCCTTACAAAATATGATC
Organism: Picea sitchensis; assembly: GCA_010110895.2. NCBI lineage: Eukaryota > Viridiplantae > Streptophyta > Pinopsida > Pinales > Pinaceae > Picea > Picea sitchensis. The sequence goes on along the minus strand of SNQJ01S0060606.1, from coordinate 21,822 downwards.
CATAAAGATGCCGAATTTAAGTGGGATGATGAATGAAAGAAGGCCTTCAACAACATCAAGAACGCTATATCCCAAGCCCCCATGTTGTGAAGTCCCAATTTCAACAAAGATTTCTTCCTCTACACTTTCGCCTCCGATCAATCGTTAGCTGCGGTTTTGATTCAAAAGGAGGATGAAAACAACAAGGCCCTGATGTCGTTCATGACCACTAACCTCCAAGGAGAGGAACTAAATTATCCTTCTATAGATAAAAATGCTTATGCAATCTACAAAGCAGTAAATCATTTCAGATATTACATCCTTAAGAACCATACCAAAGTAATCGTACCCCACCCCACAGTCCGATCCCTATTTACACAACAAGAGATGGGGGAAAAATAGGGAACTAGATGGCAATAGTCCAAGATTTTGATCTGGACATAAAACCTTCCAAAATAGTTAAAGGAAAAGGATTATGCAAACTGGCAGTTGAAGCTCAAGACCAAGTAAATGAAGACCCCAGATGGGATAATGAAATGGCACTATGGTGTGGTGAAGCTTCATACATTTCCCCAGGGGAAGAGTCTTGGTATGAGAAATTGACTTATCTCTTGATCATGAGACTTTCCCAGAAGACCTAAATCCCAGGGAAAGGAGAGCTCTCAGGTTAAAATTTGCGCAATATCACCTCATAAATTCAGTACTATTCCGAGTTAATTATGATGGGGTAATTTTAATATGCCTCAAACATATAGACGCAGACAAAGTTCTGAAGGAACTCCATGATGACCCTGTAGGTGGACATTTTGCAGGAACACTACCACTCATAAGATACTGAGAGATGACTATTATTGATCCACTTTTTTCAAAGATGCCCGCGGATAAGCTAGAAGCTGTAAAATTTGTCAATTAAGCACTGGGAGAGAGAGGAGGGCAGCAGTCCCACTCCAACTGGTGACCGTTTCTAGGAATTTTGAGCAATGGGGGTTAGATATCATAGAAGATATTACACCAAGCTCTTTGAAACAACACAAGTACATTCTTACTGCCACCAATTATTTCAAAAAATGGGCAGAAGCCATTCCTCTAACTCACGTAAATGAGAAGGTAGTAATCCAATTCATAGAACAACAATTAATCACAATATTCGATGTCCCTTCTGTTCTTGTTTTTGACAATGCAACTTAATTTTTTCCACCTTATTAACAAAGTTTTCACTAGACAAAGGAATCATAATTATATACTTTGCAAATTATTATCCACAGGGAAACAGAGTGGCATAATCAACTAATAAGAACCCAATAAGGATATTGAAGAAAACGATTGAAGATAACCAAAGGAATTGGCATACTTTACTCCACAATGCTTTATGGGTAGATAGAGTCACACCCAAGGAAGCTATAGGAAATTCCCCATACTTTCTAGTATATAGATAGGACGTTATTCTCTCGAATGTGCTTTATCTTCCATCTTTTCAACTGACCCAAGATTTCGAAAGACAACCTTCATCAGTGATACAACAAAGAATTAACACTCTGCTCATGCTGGAAGAAGAATGGGAAAATGCCAAATCAAAATTCATAGCCCACTAGCTGTTCATTAAAAGATGGTTTGACAAGCATAAGGCTAAAGAGAAGAATTTTGAATTAGTAGACTTAGTCCTAAAATGGGACAGAGAAAATGAACCTAAAGGAAAACATTCTAAGTTTCAGAATCTATGGCTTGGACCTTTCCAGGTGGCTGAGAAGATTGGGGTAGGCACTTATCGATACAAAATATGAGGGAGGAAATTGACGCCCTCCCAATAAATGGCCAAGACCTAAAACAATATTTCCATTAAAAAAAAATAAAATCTTTGTTGAGTCTTATTTTATGTTTCATGTGCGTGTTTCATGAGTTTTGTTTCATCTAGCTCGATTACGAATATGCCTTTATTTTCTTTCGCTGTTTTGATTTCTGTACTTTTGAAGGTTGTGTTTAACAAGACAATGGTTGACCTCAAATCATGCGACATAGTGAACTCTGTTCCTAACTCATCGCTCACATACAACACAAGAAGCGTCGAGGAACCTACAGTTGTTTCGAGGGGTCCTTTAACCTACGCAAATGAACAACTTTGGAGAAATGTAGAAGTGCCTAACCGGTGGTTTGGTGAAACCTTAAGGGAAAGTTGGAAAGCCGAAAAGGACTACATGAACCCCGAAGACAAAGCTAGCAATGGATTCACATTAACCATCTCACTTTGCAAAATAAACAGACGTCATCCTCTCCCACTCACTCGAGGCATTTTGCTAAAATAAAATTGATTTTATCAAATGAGTGAACAATATGAGAGGGTATGCAAATAACTCCACTGGGGCTATGGACGCTCGCTGGCAGTAGAGCAAGGTATGTGATGTCGGGGTGACTCCACCGGGGCTATGGACCCTCGCTGGCAGTGGAGCAACACCATAGCAAGTGAGTATAGATAACTAAAGGCTCCATGCTAGTGAATACTTTACTATACTTTTGTAGAAGAGGGAATGAGTCAAGGTTACAGAAAATGAAGGAGGAATAAAGGTTAAAAACCCCACAGGAATAAGGGACCCCTTTGAATGTTGAATAAGAAAAGGGACCTGGGAAGACATATTCTCCTTTCCCCGATGTCCAAACCCAGGAGGTCTCACATAAATAAAAGGAAGACGAAAGTGTCCCAGACACTAAGTTTCCCGATGCGCCGGCCACCCAAGTAGATAGTCCTAGAGATGAGTCGAAGTTGGGTAGGCCAGAGGAAATAACCCCATAGCAGGAAGTCATTGTTTCAATGGTTGATGAAAAAGTAAGTATTGAGTCTATCCCCGACACCTCTATTTCTATCGGTGCTCACACACCCGATGAGCGAGAAACAAAATCCGGTCCTTCGGAGCATAACGAGGAAGCTCTAGAACCCGATCTTAATCAAGTGTACACCATCGGAAGTCTGGGGAATAAACTCACATGGGGGGATCAACATATTCCCAAACCTGTGGAAGAAGTAGCCAACATACACGCGATATCTTATGATAGGAAAAGGAATGCTATCATCCATCGGACCACCAAGAAAAGGAGGATCACTTGGGATCGCTCCATCCTCATCACTATGGAGGAAGATTTGATAAAAACACAAAATGACAAAACATCCGAACTTATCGACGTAGGGAGAGCGATCACAAATGGCACCCTAGATAGAGAAAGAAGAGATGAGAAGGAGCTGGCTGCCACCCTAAAGGAACTAGAACATTTGCGCCACTTGGCTAAGTACTATCAGGACACCAAACATGCCACGGTGTACCTAAGGAGCGAATTCAAGGAGGCCTACAACAAGTTCACAGATGAGCGACACTTATTCACCAAAACATTCACTGAGCTTCATAAAGATACTCTCACGACACTTGCGACGTGCAAGGATATGGAGCGGTGGTACGAAAACGTGCAACAAGTTGTGGAGAGAGTCGACTACATTGGCACAAGTGGCGAGTTAGGATAACTGTTAGGATAGAACGCCAAGTGGTGAGTTTTGTTTTGCCTAACTACACTTTAGCCATTATTTTTAGTTAATTTTATGTTATAAATAAGAACATCGACCGATTAGTCACAGGTCGATGGTTTTTGCAAGAAACTCTCATTTCTAGTTTGTTAAGAATTATTTTGGAGCTACCTTTAATTGAGAAGTCCTTCTGGACCAAAGACAAGTTATATTTTCATCAAATGCATGTACGGTATAGTACAAACCATTGCATATATCAAACTACCAACTGCACTCACATATGGAACACGCGACATGTCCTCCTCCTCTTCTTGTGTCTTGGGGATCTGCATATAACTTTACATCAACAAGAATAGGGACCTTGAACGATTTACATTCCTGCATATTAAACCTCTGCAATATTGTCTCGACACATTTTCTCTGATTTAACCGGAGTTTCTTCTTTTTCTGATCTCTTTTAATTTCCATGCCCAAAATGAAATTTGAAGCACCAAGATCCTTCATGTCAAATTTATAGGATAATTTAGTTTTCACATCATGGATAATCTCCTTGTTATTTCTTATCAACAACATGTCATCCACATACAAGACCAACTAAATCAAATGATCACCAATTAATTTAAAATACACACAATGATCCTCTTTGCTTCTTGTGAAGACAAGTCCTATCATATAAGTCTCAAATTTTTGATACCACATCCTTGGTGATTGTTTTAAACCATACAAGGAATTTTTTAGCTTTCATACCATCTCCTTATTTCCCTTCATAGCAAAGCCTTTTGGCTGCTTCATATAGATTTATTATTCTAGATCCCCATGTAGGAATGATGTCTTCACATCCATCTATTCTACTTCAAAATCAAATGAAACAACAACAAATAACATAAATGTTAGGGAAGTTAACTTGGAAATAGAAGAAAAAATCTCACCAAAATCAATTCCCTCAACCTGGGAATAACCCTTTGCTACTAACCGAGCTTAATATTTATCCACTTTTCCTTCTACATTCAGCTTCCCTTTAAATACCCATTTGTTACCAATGGGATTTATTCCAGTCAGAAACTCCACTAGATCCCAAGCCTCATTCTTATCCAAGGCTTCCATTTCTTCATCCAWGGCCTTTTTCCAGAACTTTTCATCCTCTGAATCCACCTCCTCCCTGACAGTTCTAGGATCATAATTAGTAATAGACAAAGAAAAATTTGAATGGAAATTAGATGGAGTATACCTTTCTATTAGCCTTCTTTCTTGAACCGATCTCCTCAATGTCGAAGTATGAAAATCTTCTTCTTCTGATTCATGTTCTTCTATAGAGTCTAATTCATCATCCTTTAAATCAAACTCTGTTTTCTCTAGTTCTTCCTTACTTGGTAGGAATTCCTGTTTAACACCATCCTTCATTTCTCTAAATACCACATSTCAACTATATACAACCTTCTTAGTTTATGGGTTCCAAAGCTTATAACCTTTGAGACCATCTTTATACCCAATAAAGATACACTTTTCAACCTTCTTATCTAGCTTACTCATATTTTCCTTTGGAACATGAACATAGGCCTCACAACCAAATACCTTGAGATGTGTGAGAGAAGGTTTCTTACCAGTCCATACCTCTTGTGGAGTCTTTTCATCCAACGTCGATGAGGGTGATCTGTTGACTAGGTAACATGCARTACCYACTGCCTCTGCCCAAAATTCTTGCCCTAACCTGACACCACTGAGCATGCACCTTTATTTTTACATCAACATCTTGTTCATCCTTTTTGAAACTCCATTCTGCTAAGGTGTATATGGAGTAGTATTCTTCCTTGCTATAGCACACTTCTTACAAAATTCTTCAAATTCATTCCCACAAAATGATCCACCATTATCTGTCCTCAACACCTTAATTATTTTCTCTGTTTGATTCTCAACAAGAGCCTTAAACTCTTTAAACCTATCAAAGACTTCAGATTTATTCCTGAGGAAATATATCCAAGTATTCGTCGAGAAGTCATTTATAAATGAGACATAGTACACATATTTTCCCAATGATGGAATCAAAACATGTCCAAACACATCACTGTGAACTAGCTATAAAATTCCTTTTGCCCTCGTTGCACCAGAGGGGAATCTTATCCGATTCTACTTCCCATATACAAAATGTTCATATAAATCAAAACCCAGAGAGAATTTTGACATAACTTCAACCATATCTTTACCGTGTAGTAGTCGATGACCCTTCTCACCGATATGCCCTAGTATTTGATGCTACAACATAACCTTTTCTCCAGAGACTGTAGGAGTTCTTTCTTCTTCAAATCCAATATCAAGAACAATGGAACTATTACACCCATCAATAATAGGGCTTACTTACAAGTTATACATAGTTCCAAAGTCGATGACCCTTTTATTCGATATGCCCTAGTATTTGATGCCAAAGCAAAACCTTTTCTCCTGTGAGACCGAGGGAGTTTTTTCTTCAAATCCAATATCAAGAACAATGGAACTACTACACCCATCAATAATAGGGCTTACTTACAAGCTTATACATAGTTCCAACCTGAACTCCCTTCAACAACACCATTGCTCCTCGAACCATCCTACATGTTTCCTTTTCAAATATTGTTTTTACCCTTGCATCGTCCATTTTTATTACATAAATCAATTTTTTGGCCAATCCTAGGCTGTGAAGAACACTAGATAGTGCTGTAATCCTTCCATATATGAGCCTCAACTTGAATTTTACTCAAACTATGATTCTAGTTGTTGAGTCATCACTTAGGAAAACATTACCTCCATCGTACCTTTCATATTCACAGAACCACTCCCTGTGGAGTCATATGAAAGGATGTACCTGAGTCAACCAACCATGCCTCATGATCTGCATGTGTTCTTGAAGAATCCAAGTACACATCCCCTCCTTCTTCCTTGGAGGTACTTTCTTCTGTAGAAGGAGATTCTTCAGATCCCTTCTTTTTCTCAACTTTGGATCTACTCTTCTTCTTGTAGTGCCCTTCTTTTCCACATCTCTTGCATACCTTTACAAACTTTCCGAGAGACTTAAATATTCCCTTAGACTTATATCTCCCACTTGAGGATTTAGATCTATTTATTTCTCATGAGCGTCCTCTTGCAAATAATGCATTTGTGCTTTGTCCTTCCATGTTCTTTCATCTTATCTTCTCCAAACAAGAAGGATGAGACCACTTCATCAAAATTCAAGGAAATTTTATTACTACCTATTTCCAAAACCAGACTATCCCACGAGTTTGGTAAAGAGAATAATAAAATGTTACACTTATCTTCATCTAAAATTTTAATTTCAACAAATACTAAATGACTTACCACAATATTGAATGCATTCAAATGATCTGCCACCGTGTCTCCATCTCTCATCCTCAAGTTATAAAGCTTCTTTCTCAGGAACAGTTTATTTACTATGGTCTTAGATTGATACAACTTCCCTAACTTATCCCATAAATATTTGGTTGTAGTTTCCCCTGACACATTCAGTAATACTAAATCTTAGAGACACAGTCGGATTTTTCTCTTTGCCTTCTGATCCAACTTTTTCCAGTCATCTATTGAAGTTCCTGTAGGTGCAGTACCTTGATCCACCATGATCCACTGATCTTTGTCCACCAACAAATATTCCATATTGAGCTTCCACAACTCAAAAATTTAGCCATTAAACTTCTCGATGTCCATTTTCTGATTGCTCGACATTTATTTTCACCTGAAAAATCAATACCAAAGATATCCCACTGTAACAAGGATTATCACAGTCCCGAGCCAAACCCTTGACCACAAAGGCATCTCCCTGAAGCCAACAAAGATATGATACCAAATGTATATTTTAACCTTGTACAATGTTTTAATGCAAACATATTTTCAATAAAATAACATAAAATATACAATGGAAAATACACACATTACAAAGAGATTTTTCCCCTCGAAACCCAAACCAGGAAAACCAACATATTCTATATCCATTCATAGTGATACATTGTTTACAATAAAATATACATATAGGGTCCAACGACATCCAAAAACCTAACCCAATGACCTGGATTAGTCAACAACCCTAATTCCTTAACCAAAAATAGAAACCATCGAAAAAAACCACGTGCCGAAAAACCGCCCAACAATGAACACGAAAATCAAGGTGACATGAAAAACAAGGAAAAAATGCAACAAGTTTCTCGAGGAATTTGTTTTTTTTCAGGGGCGTTTCCCCCAAACCCTCATGAAAGGGGGTTATCACCCCCCTCAAACCCCCCTGCGCACCCATCACAACATATCATACACTAGAGCTAGTCGTGGAAAGACTATAACACATACCCATTAGAATCAAAGTCATTCTTTATTCAAGCCTTGATCTTGGCATCTCAACAAAAATCCTAATCTTGGCATCTCACCAAAGGTCTCAACCTTGGCATCTCACCAAAGGTCCCTTGCTCTTGGCATCTCACCAAGAGTCTCTCGATATTGGAATCTCACCAAGGATCCTCACCTTGGTATCTCATCATGTGACTTCCACTTTCCCTTCCTTCTTCCAGGAAAAACCTCTCTCCACTCACTGCAAATCAAGTACCAAATCTCTTGTATGCTGAACCTCAGAGCTCTTTCTTTGATACCATGTTGAAAATTGATCTCAAACACTTAGCCAAAACAAGATTTCAGCTTCCTATATTTATTCACCAATAAAGCAATGGAACCACATGCATTTACTGTAACTATGAGCATAAATACAAGATACCAAACAATCTAAAATTATAACAACGAAAATATAAATGAACAACAACACATTCACCACATTTAACACATTGAATTTCTGAGCAATTCCCCTGGAAAAACCCAACATGGGAAAACCTATCCAAGAGAGTCTTCTTTATTGAGCTTCACAAGAGAAATTCTGAGTTTACAACAACCATCTTCTACAATATTAATTATAGTGTTGAAATTACAAATTATTCCCACAAACACATATATTTCTGTGCTAAAAACCCACATTATCAATAACAGAAATATACCTAAAAAATTATGCCAATAATCAATAGTATAGCATCTACTGTACGGTCTTCAATATCAACAAAAATTCCTCATCATTCATACACAGTAACAACACTGTTATGGACCAAAACTCAACAACCTTAGTGCCTAGAAATCTCTTCCATATGTAGCTTCTATTTCTGTGCATTCACAGTTGTATGACCCTCTTCAAATCCATACTGTATTGCTCCTTCCTCAGCTATAAAGAACATCATTCATTGTTGTACTTTTCTTGGGGTGTGTTCTCTCTCTCCCTCTTGGAAAGTGTGCCCCTTCTCTTGTTGTCCTTCTCCTTTCTCCTTCAGCTAAACACTCTCTTGGAAATCTCTTGGAATGTGAGTAACTCTTCACAATATTCCTCTCAACCTATCCTCCCAAAAGGTGTGCCCCATCTCTCCTCTAGTGTTCCATTTATTACTCATTAATGAGTAACTCCTCTAACCCTTGGTCTCCTTTGAGTGACTCTTCACCTTCCCTTGAGATCAACGGTAACGAATTAATCATCCATTGAGTTCACTTAAATCACTTAAGTGACCCACTTTTCATAAAGTCATTTTACCCATTAAATATTAAAATGCCCAACTTGAATTTATAAAGTCACTTTACAAATAGACTTTATAAATAGACTTTATAAATAGACTTTATAAAGTTACTTAAGAGATATATTTGATTGGAATTTGCCTAGGCATAATAATGCAAAAGTACTTATGAGCTACCAAAATATAACACACTGTGTTGAGTGATTGTGGGTAGCATGGTCGCATGGGCCTTGGACAAATAGGTGTGTAAGAGCTTACATAAATCTATTAAGTTGCTCGGTTTGGATTTTATTCCCCCAGACCAAATTGTATTTGAAAATTTAACACTTTGTAAGGCTAGACATGGCATGGGATGGAAAGGCATGACATGGAAAGGCATGAAATTCCATGGCATGACATGGAAAGGAAATGCATGAAATGACAAGGAAATGAAATTAATGGCATGGCAAGGCAAGGCAAGGCAAGGCAAGGCATGACAAGGTAAGGAAATGCAAGGCATGGCATGGCATAACATGGCATCACAAGGCAAGACATGGCAAGACATGCCATGGAAAGGCATGGCATGGCAAGGCATTGTTGATATTATGGTAGCCGTGTGAGGTATTAACCTCCACTTGTGACCTTTGATGAGATTAGAATATTCTAGGAAGCAAGAGAAACCCTAAAAGACTTGGACATAACCCTAGAAGAGAAGTTTGCTAAAGAAAATATTTTATATTGAGTCTTTAGCCTCCAGAAGAAGAATTCGGCCCAGGCAACTTAGAGAAAGTAGTATAAATACATGACACTAGTTCTCATTTGAGACAGACATCTTGAAACTACAAAAATCCACTTGTGCGCACTGCAGAAATCTAATAGTGTGCAAGTCTGGGGAGGAACTGCAGCTGCAGTTCCTGCAACTTGTAATTTCAGTCTTTCTGGGTTGGAATTTCTGATCAATCTTGGTTATCTTTTATTGGTGCATTAGCCTTGGTTGGATATTTATTTGATACCATAATTATTCTCTCTTTCAAGTTCAAGGTGCTCGGGGGTGGCATTCGTGCCTATGGTTGGGTGACAATATTGCTATATTGTCTATGGTTAAACGAGCACACCCACTTTTCTAATAGGTTATGGGCCCACAACTCCTTCAATTAGTCTAACCACTGGAAGGAAGCTAAGCCATAAGGTTATAAAACTCATTGAAGAACTCCCACTAGGGTTTCTAGCAGGTGTATTTACTGAAGCACTGTTGCTAGGGTTACTAGAACGTGCAGTTGTAAAAATGCTAAAAATCTTTCCCAACATGTTATGATGGAACACCTTACTCAAGGAGAATATAGTCTATTTCACCTTATTCCAACGCACCTCTTGGCACTCTTAGAAGGAAAAAACATCAAGGTTGATATTTTGGGTAAAAATCAAAGTTTGACCAGTTATCAGTCAACAAAAAACATGAATGAAAAGACAGATCATCTACACTATTCAACTCTCATAGGAACTCTTGAAGATGACATGTGGATAATTGACAGTGGATCTTCGAGGCATATGCCAAGAGACCAAGCCATACTCTCTAATCTAAATGAAAATAAGACATCCTACAAGGTAGAACTTGGAGATAAGAACACATATCCAGTCGAAGGAATTGGTCAAGCCTCTGTCAAGGTGAAAACATGTAACAATGTTCATTTGAGAAATGTCTTATATGTACCTAGTTTAGAAAAGAATATTGTATCCATATCTTTCCTAGAAGACAAAGGAAACATAATGACCTTTGTAGATGGAAAAGTATTATCTTGGTCTAGAGACTCCAACATAGAGAACGCTAGAGTTATTGGAACCTGTGAAGGAAGACTATACAAACTACTAGAACGAAATGATGAAGCTCTTGTACATGATGAAGTCAATTCCAATGAACTTTGGCATAGAAGGTATGATCATATCAACTATAAAGCATTACCCTTCCTCAAAAATATGGTTGAAGGAATACCAAAACTACAATCTACACATGAAGGAATTTGCAAAGGATGTGCTCTTGGTAAGAATGTTAAGAAAACATTCTCAAGTAGCAATAACAGATGTAAGGAAATCCTAGATCTAATACATTCAGATGTTTGCGGTTTGATGCCAGTCAAATATCTAGGAGGTTCTCTTTACTATGTAATATTCATATATTATTACTCAATAAAGACTTGGTTATATCTCTTGAAGACAAATGGCGAAGTTTTTAGAAAGTTTCAAGAATTCAAAGCAGAGATAGAGAACCTCACAAACAAGAAAATCAAGACCTTGAGAACAAATAATGGAGGATAATACACATCCAAGGAATTTGTTTCCTTTTGCAAATTGACAGGGGTTAGGAGGGAGCTAACTGTTCCTCATAATCCTCAACAAAATGGTGTAGCATAAAGAAAGAGCAGATCTATTGAAGAAACGGTTAAGGCACTAATGAACGATCAAGGTTTATCTATGTATTTGTGGGGAGAAGAAACCACAACAACAATATATGTTCATAACATAAGTCCCCACCACATATTGAAGGATATGACTCCAAAAGAAGCCTTCCTAGAAAAGAAACCTAATGTGTAACACTTAAGAATCTTTGGGTGCCCTGTTTACATTCACATCCCCAAGGATAAAAGGAAGAAATTAGAACCCTCAGGAAAGAAGGGCATATTTATGGGATATTGTAATCATCCAAATCCTATAGAATCTATATCCCAGAACAACATGAGGTTGAATTCAACAGAGACGTAACCTTCAATGAAAATATGGCCTTTAATAAATCCATAGAAGAAACTATAGAAGAAGAAGAGTATGAAGAGCCTAAAGAAGAAAGAACATGTCTTCCAAAAAGTCAGAATGAAGAAACATAAAAATTTGATCATCTGATGCAACCATGTGAACCTATTGAATCAGTCATTGTACCCAAAACCAAGAAACATCCAGCTTGGCTTGAAGCTACTCTACAAGAAGCAGAAAGAATCAAAGCCCCAAGTGGCACCTTCAGAAAAAGAAAAAAGCCCAAAAGATTCTCCAACTATGCAACATGTATGAAAAAGATTCTAAATGAAGAACCCACCACATTTGAAGAGGAAACTCAGAAGAAACTATGGAGAGAAGCCATGACAGAAGAACACCAGTCCATCATGAAAAATGATGTATGGGAAATTGTTCCTAGACCCAAAGAAAAATCAGTGGTAACTTCAAAATGGGTCTATAAGATCAAACATGCAATAGACAAAAGTGTGGATAAATACAAAGTAAGGTTCGTAGCTAGAGGGTTCTTCCAAAAGGAGGGAGAATATTATGACGAGACATTCACTCCTATTTCTATATATACTTCCATTAGAGCTATTATGTCTCTTGTTTCTTCCATGGGATGGAGTTTACATCAAATGGATGTAAAGATAACTTTTCCTAATGGATAAATCGAAGAAGAAGTATACATTGAACGACCTCAAGGATTTGAAGTACACTCCAGAGACACTCATGTTTGCAGATTAAATAAATCCCTGTAAGGACTCAAGCAAGCTCCAAGAGCTTGGTATGCTAGAATAGACATCTACTTAATAAGACTTGGTTTCTCCAAGATTCATGTAGATCCAAATCTCTACTACAAAGTCATGAATAATGCACTGGTGATTCTACTACTATATGTCGATGATTTATTCTTGACAAGTGAAGAGTCTCTCATCATCCACTGTAAGAAGGAACTAGCTTCTGAGTTTGATATGAAATATATCGGTCTCATGCATTATTACTTGGTACTATAAGTATGGCAAAAGCATGGTGAAGTATTACTTGGACAAGGAAAGTATGCAATGAAGATTCTTCATAAGTATGGAATGATGGATTGCAAATCCATGAACACTCCTATGACCACATATATAAGAAAAGTAAGAGAATCAGATTCTGATCCAGTAGACCCGTCCCTATATCAGTAATTGATTGGTTCATTGATGTATTTAGTGAATACTTGACCAAATATTTGATTTGCTGTAAACACCCTAAGCCAGTTCCAGGTGGAACCTAGACATGAGAATTGGATAGATGCAAAGCATGTTCTAATATATATTCATGGGATGATAAAATATGGTTTAAGATATACCTCATCCAGTGATATACAACTTCATGGATTCACAGATTCAGATTTGGCAGGGAGTGCAGAAGACAAAAGGACTACTTTAGGGACATGTTTAAGCTTGGGCTCTGCTATGATATCTTGGGGAAGTAGGAAACATAATTCTATCTCACTCAGCACAACGGAAGAAAGATATATCACAGCACGTGAGACATTTACATAAGCAGTATGGATGAGAAAGATGATTTCTGGATTATTTGATCAGGTTCTAGATTCAACCATAATTACTGTGACAATTAAAGTTGTATAAGGCTATCCGAACACCTAGTGTTTCATGAATGGTTGAAACACATTGAGATCAAATACTAATTATTCAATATAAAGTCCAGGAAGGAGAAGTAAAGCTCTAGTATATCCCCACATATGAGCAGACAACATATATTTTGACAAAGCCTCTTTCCAGGATAAATTTTTCATACTTACGAGACAAGATGGGGATCGTGTAGATAACTCCCTTAGCTGAAAGGGAAGATATGGATCTACAGGTTGGGATGGAGCACTGATATATCATTGATTTATGGACATTCATTTTCCATCTTGGAAAATGGTCCAGGATGGGAGGTTCTTTTCCAGTTCGAAAAGTGGTTTGAGATTTCTGATGGACAAGTATTTTCTAGTTCGGAAAATGGTCCAGATTGGACAATCATTTTCGTAATGAAAATGGTTCAATAGATTTTTGATGTACCATAGACAACAATTCCCCTTGTGTCCAGTGTGGGGGAATGGTCTAGGACATTCATTCTTCTTGGAAGTCACTCTCAGTAGTGGTCAAATAGAATGGTCCGCCTCACCGGGAAGTCATTCTTTCGAAGTTCACAGTTGTGAGCAGTTTCGAAGAATATTCTATTCTGGAGGTTGGTGCAGGACAATCATTTCCTTAGGAAATGGTCCGGACAGTCATTCCATAGGGAATACTCATTATCTCCAGATTGCATTATGTTTAGTGTCAGAGGAATGGCCCAGTTAGGTGAATGGTCTAGGTTCAACAATCAGGGACAGGAATTCCCTAGGGCAGACTCATTCTCTCTAGGTTTCACTATGTTTAGTGCCGGAGGAATGACCCAGTTAGGTGAATGGTCCAGGCTCAGAAATCAAGGACAATTATTCTTCTATGATTGGGAAGAATAGTCTAGATAGCCCATTGTTGATGCTTTTACTGTATGAGGGTAGATTCTATTCTAGATATCACAGGTGTGAGTGGAAGAATGGACCAGATGACTCAGTTTATATCATGATGTTTTTTTTATACAAGTTGATATCAATATGATATGATTTCTATGGAGACTGTATGTCTCTAGAAAATAGATTTATGCTACTGTGATGGATGTGTTCCAATGGTTGTGACTATGTGTCATTGATTAAGTAGTCGTTTACTACTTGGTGTGGTTGTGTACCACTGGATAGTAGTTGTGTACTACTATGGATAGACACAGTTGTGTTCTATCAGATGACATTGTACTAATTTTCATGGATATTATCTAGTTGGATAATGATGACGGTGCTCCTGATTTGATCATGAGATAGCCTGTGTGGCTATAATGATGCTACCCGTTGAATGGTGTGTTTGTGCTCAAGACCATTACCTATTATACCTACCTAGCTAGGAGGGAGTGTTGATATTATGGTATCCGGGCGAGGTATTAACCTCCACTTGTGACCTCTGATGAGATTAGAATATTCCAGGAAGCAAGAGAAACCCTAAAAGACTTGGACATAACCCTAGAAGAGAAGTCAACTAAAGAAAATATTTTATATTGAGTCTTTAGCCTCCAGAATAAGAAGTCGGCCCAGAAATATTAGAGAAAGCAATATAAATACAAGACTCCATTTCTCATTTGAGACAAACATCTCGAAACTACATAAATCCACTTGTCCGCACTACATAAATCTAGTAGTGCACAATTCTGGGGAGCAACTGCAGCTGCAGTTCCTGCAACCTGTAGTTTTGGTCTTTCTGGGTTGGACTTTATGATTAGTCTTTGTTATCTTTGCTTGGTTCATTATCCTTGGTTGGATATTGATTTGATACTAGAATTATTCTCTCTGTCAAGGTCAAGGTGCTCGAGGGTGGAATTCATGCCTATGGTTGGGTGACAATATTGCTATATTGTCTATGGTTAAACGAGCACACCCACTTTTCTAACATGCATGGCATGGCAAGGGAAGACATAGCATGGAAAGGAAAGGCAATTCAAGGCATGGAAAGGAAATGCATGGCATTGAAAGTAAAGGCATGACAAGTCATGGCATGGAAAGGTAAGGCATGGCATGACATGGCAAGGAAAGACATGGAAAGGCATGGCAAGGCAAGGCACGACAATGCATGGCATGGAAAGACAAGGCATGGAAAGGCATGAAAAGGAAAGGAAAGGCATGGCATGGAATGGGAATGAAAGGAAATGAAAAGAATGACATGTCATGACAAGGAAAGGCATGGCATGGAAAGGCATTTCATGACATGGCATGGCAAGGAAAGGCATGGCTTGGTGAAGCAAGCCAAGGCATGGAATGTCAAGGAAAGGCAAGTCATGGCATGACAAGGCATGGCATGGCATGTAATGGAAAGGGAAGGCATGGATTGGTAAGAAAATGAAAGGAAAGGCATGGCATGGTATGGAAAGGAAAGGAAATTCAAGACATGTCATGGCATGGAAAGGAAAGGCATGGCATGGAAAGGAATGGCATGACATGGCATGAAAAGGCAAGGCATGGATTGGAAATGAAAGGAAAGGAAAATGATGACAAGGAAAGGGAAGGCATGGAATGGCATGGAAAGACATGGCATGGCATGGAAAGGCAAGACATGGCTTGGCTTGGCAAGGCAAGACAAGTCATGACAAGGAAAGTCAAGACATGGCATGTCAAGGCAAGGCAATGGAAGCATGGAATGACATGGCATGTCAAGGTAATGAATTCCATTGTAAGGCATGGCATGTCAAGGTAATTAATTCCATTGTAAGGCATGGAATGTAAAGGAAATGCATGGATTGGTAATGCAAGGAAAGGAAAGGCATGGAAAGACAAGGAAATGCATTCCATGACAAGGCATGTCTTGGCATGGCATGGCAAGAAAATACATGTATTGACAAGGCAAGGCAAGGCAAGGCATGGTAAGGAAAGGAAAGGCATGGCATGGAAAGGCATGGTAAGGAAAGGAAAGGAATGGCATGGAAAGGTATGGTATGGCATGTCATAACAAGGAAAGGAATGGAAAGACATGGAATGTCATGGAAAGGCAAGGAAAGACAAGGCATGTCAAGGCAAGTCATGTCATGGAAATGCATGGCATGGCATGACAAGGCAAGGAAATGAAAGTTAGGGCATGGCATGGCATAAAAATTCAAGGAATGGCATGGAAAGTGAAGGAAATGAAAGCATGGCATGGAAAGGCTAGGAAAGGCATGACATGTAAATTCAAGGCATGAAATGGCATGACAAGTGAAGGCAAGGCATGACATGTCATGGAATGGTATGGAAATTCAAGGTAAGGCAAGGCATGTCATGGCAACGAAAGGCATGGAAAATCATGGTATGGAAAGGCAAGGCATGGCATGGCAAGGAAATGCATGAAATGACATGGCATGGCATGGCATATAAAGTGAAGGAAAGACAAGGAATGGTATGGAAAGGAAAGACATGACATGGCAATACAAGGCATGGTATGACATGGAATTACAAGTGAAGGAAAGGAAAGAAATGGCATGGAAAGGCAAGGCATGACATGGCATGTAAAGACAAGGCATGGCATGGAAAGTGAAGGCAAGGAGATGCATGGAATG
Organism: Picea sitchensis; assembly: GCA_010110895.2. Classification (NCBI taxonomy): domain Eukaryota; kingdom Viridiplantae; phylum Streptophyta; class Pinopsida; order Pinales; family Pinaceae; genus Picea; species Picea sitchensis. Next base: position 4,863 of record SNQJ01S0060606.1, on the reverse strand, counting down.
AATAGAAAAGGAAAGGCATGGCATTTCATGATGAGGCATGGCAAGGCTAGGAATTGACTAGATACTTTGTTGTGGATTCCCCATCCACTTGAAATCTTTCACATTCATCCATGGAGTTGGCTAGCTTAGAATTGACACATGTGGAGTGGTTGCATGCATTCACATTCTACATTCCATGTGGACACTTGGAATTTGAATTGGCATGGAAAGGAAAGGAAAGACATGGCATGGAAAGGCAGGGCATGTAAATGAATGTAAAGGAAAGGAAAGTCAAGACATGGTAAGGTAGGGAATGGCATGGAAAGGTAAGGAATGTGATGGAATGGAAAGACAAGGCATGGAATGGAAAGTCAAGGAAATGAAATGAATGACATGGCATGGAAAGGAAAGGCATGGCATGTAAAGACATGGAAAGGTAAGTAATGGCATGGCATGGCATGACATGACATGGAATGGCAATGCAAGGCATGGTATGAGAAGTCAAGGCATGCCATGGCATGGAAAGGAAATGTAAGACAAGGATAGGAAAGCAAGGCAAGGAAAGGAAAGAAAGGAAAGGGAAGGAAAGGAAAGCAAGGCATGGAAAGGAAATCAAGGCAAGGAAAGGAAATTGAAGGACAAACATAGTTCCCTACCAACAAAAAAGAACCACAAAATACAAGAATACCATAACATCCATAAAATGAAGCCAAAATTTCAATCATTCATAAATATGAAACATTTTTTCAATTATTCCTTTTAAATACCTATGGTCATTCAAGTAGATCATCAAGATCACTTCTAATACTTGTGGTCTCCATTAACTTCTCATCCTCAGAGTAAGGCAAGAAGTATCCTACATTTGATGAGTTATTACTTGGCATTGTTTGTAGTTGGAGGTTTGTACCAACAACCAAGTTCATAAAGTGGTATACAAATTCACTTGGTCTATAATATTGAAATACATAACCACCTTTATTCCATGTTCTTATATCTTGTGTCAGATATTATCCTTTAATAACCATCAGCCCAATTAGAAATTCAATTCCTTTAGAGTCTGTTACTAATCGCATGAGGGTCCGATTTACCTCTAAGCAACGTGCCAACCAATAATCAATGATCCATTCATTACCTCTTGGGGAAATCATTGTGTATATGTGCCCTGCAAAAAATGGAGTGCCAACACGTGAGTCCACTAAATGACCAAAGAATAAAACATTGATGCTAGTTATTCAAAAAATATTAGAAGGTTTCAACGAATCTGGTAGTATAAGATCTGAGACATGATCATAATTTGTCGAAATAATTGATTGGTCCTCCAACTGGGACAATTCCATAGTTATACATTGACCAATGGGGAGTGATACATGATCCCATCTATCAATCTAGTTTGTCGATTCACAATCATCCCATTCATTACTACTACATAGACCACAAAATCAAGAGAGTTTTCTTGTCCATATTTCAACTATTGCATTGTCTATTGTTCAAACTGAATGGAATCCATGGGTGCACTGGATTGTTTTGCATTCATACCATTGTGATCGATCTACATTGACCACCTCCCAAAAATATCTATGTACATGTCCTTTCCTATGTGATTGGTCTTCACAGGTTCTTTTTCCCTCTCCCATTACTGAAGAACACCATTCAACAATGGATTTTTCATCTCAAATGAGGGAAGTAGTTGTGAAGTTCATTTCTTACCTATGTAGTACTATTTTTATGCATGTGCTTGCTCCATCATGCTCCACTTTCCCATTCCAAAACTCAAAATAGTTCCAAATGTCTGGTGCCTTGATTTTTTTGTGCAACATACACAACCATTGAAATACACAAACATTTTTTAATTGGTCTGCACAACCATCTAACCAAATCCAATGTTGATCCATCTGTATGTTCTTCCCCTTAAGGTGATTATAAAACAAGTGAAATCAATGTTGTACGTAGGCTAAGTCATGGCACCGATCATCTCTTATGTAGAAGTGATACTCCTTCAATATAACTCTGTTTTCTTCATTATTATCTGGCCCATGCTTGTATGTGATGTGGACCATTATGTTGACCTTCTTTGAGTGATAATATTGGCTTTAAATATCATTTTGCAGTTTAAGGGTGTATTTCTAAGCAAAATAAACCACTAATAACATAATACCAATGTGAAATTTATCTCTGCATATTCTAAAATGCACGTCCTTCCATCGAGCCACATGGACATGCTAAACATATTGTCATGTCTTTTCGATAAATTCCTTCATAAAGTCACATACTAGTACCTGGGAAGTCACCAATTGTATATTTTTTCTTTCCTTCCCTCCATCAATATCATATGCGACATATTTAAAGCTTTGCAAGGAAACCTCCTTCCTCCCCAATTCATACTCATTGCTTACATGGATGCACTTGCTTAGTAATTCCATTCCACCGCACCTGGGGCATGTTCCATCTAAGAAATATTTTTGATAAAATGTACAACCCTCTTTCCTTGTACACAAGATGCTATTAATAAATTTTCTAGATGACAACAACGACAATATAAATGAGCATTCCTACAAAAGGGTGTTATGCAATACACAATATATATATATATATATATATATATATATATCTATTTGTGTGTCATAATAATAACAACCATACTCAATGTGATATCTACAACAACATATGTTACAAATTTTGTTTATTTGAACATACCAAGGCTTGCATTTATGGAAAGATCTTTGGCCCAAGTTAAGTCCACTATGTACTGTCCTGAATCTCTCATACAATTCTGTCTATGTAATGTCAAGAAAGTGTTTAATATGGGGTTCATGGTCCCTATATCCCCTTCTCAATTTCAATACATCTTTTTGGTTTGAAGAAGACCTAATGTTCTCATTCCAAAAATCCTGTACTAGTCCCCTAACTGCTCCAATTAACTACATGTCAGAATAAGGTAGCCTACTAGTGAAGGCCCACAAATCTATTGGGCCACATGTGTCAAGTCTATTTCATCTATTAGAATAATTTCTAAGGGTTTTGATATTTCATTTCATTTCATGAGAGGTTTGTTGGAGAAAACAATGTTTTATTATGATATTGCAAACAATTGATTGTGACAAGACATGTCAGGCTGCATTACGGTCTTTAGAACATAATTTCTTACCAATTATTTGAAAATAATCAACAAGGTTTCTAACAATATGATGACTTGTTTATGAAATTTTGACTCTTTTAATTCCTAAAATTCTCCTAACAATAGTCAAAATTCTAGATTTTAACAAAGCCAAAAATAATTGACATTTAGGAGCATCGAAATTTGGTTCAAAATATTCTTTAATGATTTTATAATAATGATAATGAATAGTACAATTAGGTAACTTACCTTCAAGTGATACTATACCACTTTCATCCACCTGAATGCGTTTATGAGTTCTTCACCGCACACTGCTTAATCTAGGTAGGGATGATGAACCCATATTCTGGTACTATTGACCTCCCTTCTTTGGAGTTAACAATGTTGCAGTTCTTGCCCCTTCCATAATCGATGAATCAATTCTGGGAGGAGAGTGGATATTCCCATGACTGGTTTATGGAATGTCTGATTGTCCAACAAGAGGTTACACCACATGAACTTCTTCACCATAATGTTGTGTATCACTTTACTTTCTAATTTCATCCATTGTATAATCAACTCCAAGCAAATATTCCATCATCTGGTCATCCACAACAACTTGTATTGATGAGATACTAATTGGATTGGTCTCTACTAAACTCTTGTGTTTTTCTTGTGGTGATGGAGGAGAAACAACAACAACATCTATTCCTCTAGAAATTGGATTGCTCTTTTCTAAAAGCCTATGATTTGACATACATAACTTTTCCTTTTTCTTTTCTTCTTCTACCTTTTCAATGGGTATTTATTTCCTCGAGGAATTTCTATCTCAATTTTGTCAGTTCCCAATGTTTAAAGAGAAAAATTGGCTTCCAAGCACCCTACCACAAATTTGTCTTTCTATTACACAAGAAGACACAACTAACAATTCCAATTCCAAGTGGACAAATTTTTCTTGGTATTACAAAAGAAGACACAACTAACAATTCCAATTCCGATTGAACAAACTATCTTGGTATTACAGAAGAAGACACAACTAACAATTCCAATTACAATGGGATAAATTTGTCTTGGTATTACTCAAGACGACACACCTAACAATTCTAATTCCAATTGGACAAATTTGTCTTGGTATTACACAAGAAGACACAACTAACAATTCCAATTGGATAAATTTGTCTTGCTATTGCACAATAAGACACAACTAACAATTCCAATTGGAAAAAAATGTCTTGSTATTAAACAAGAAGGAAAAACCAACAATTCCAATTCCACTTGGACAAATTTGTCTTCCAATTATTCCCACAATTTTCTTGCAATAACACAAAATTGTTTATGAATTAAACAACAAGAACAAAAACATGTCTAATATTGCTATTTTTGCATGCAAATGTCGAGATTTTTTACGTTTTTGAGATAAATGCGGTTGAGGAGTGTGCTTGGCACATAAAAATTCCTAGCAGGAACGCGCATGTGTTCTTATAACATGTTCATGCTAAAGCATGTGTGTGTTCTAGGAATGTGCACATGTTCTTCCTGGGCATACATGAGCACACAACCTCAATGATTTCAAGTCACAAGAGAATGTCCACACTCTTAATGCAACATATGTAACATTTATTGTATACCAAACATCTTTATGAATAAATATGTATAGGGGTTTGGGGACAATTAGGAACTAAGGGCTTAGGATTGAAAGTGTTTTGAAGCATAGAGAAATGGTTAGAGCACCAAGATGTGGGTGCAAGGGTTGTGGGGAATTTAACAAGAGGTATATGCATAGTGCAGTT
>SNQJ01S0060605.1:520-11679 GCA_010110895.2 Picea sitchensis | reverse complement strand
AATTTAAAGTTCACTTTACCACTTATAAAGTGACTTTATGAAAAAGACCCACTTTTAAGTTGTGGACCACATTCCTAGGTAAAAGTTTAAAAACCCATAGGAACCACTTGTCCAAGGTACAAATCTTCATTAAAAATTCAACAATTGTTAAGTGACGTGCATTATTAGAATAAAGAGATACGTGCTTCGCCCATTCATTATGGCGCATGCTTGACCCGAGCAACTGGGCTACTCGAGCGGGCTGCGCTGCGCTGAACTGGGCTGGACTGGGATACTTGGATTGTCTAACAGTGATAGAAAACAGTCTCATTACACGTTCTCGGCTAATAAAAGAAAATCACTATTAATTTTTCATATTTCACGTAAACCTAAGTAGCCAAGTTCATAGCTACATGTCAGGGTAAAGATGTGGGTGCAGGTAAACAGACGACAGTTTCGAAATAAGGTTACGTTCATTGTTCTAGGTGTGGGTGCAGGTACAGAACTACCATTTTTAAATAAGGATGCATGGGGTTGCAGGGAAAGGGTGTTTCACATACACATGCATGAAATATATAAAAAAAAAGCTACAAAAATTAAAGTAACAAAATGTAAAACAATGGAACCTAAAACAAAAAATAATTTTATTAATTCAGTGAAACCTTGACAATTGTTACTCGTTTGATAAGAGCTATGTAGCATAGGTGTGCACACCCATTCTGGGTCTGGGAACACCCGTCCTGCACACAGGTGGGGAACAGCACACCGTAACCGGTTGGGAGATGCACCCTCGGGCCTCCATCCCTCAGTCAGAATTGGGGGATGTCCCCTCGAAAAAAGGGAGGCCATTCCACCCATGGAAAAATAAAAATGAAAAAGCAACAAAAAAGCTATGTAGTACTGTTTTCACAACTGATTTAAAAACACTCAGATTAAAATAATACTGTTAGCTTGGTATAATTTTATTGTAGATTTTACATCACAACTATATGTTTCTTACAAGTGTAGATTTTTTAATTGTAGTACAAAACCTACAATAAAAGTTTTATATTTTAGTAATAGTAGTTAAAACTATATAATAATAGTTTACATCATAATTTTAACATGCGGTATGTTACAATTATATGTTCTTATTTCTCTTTCAATTTTATTTTAATTTAGCATGTGCACATGCACACATGACAGATGCACCCTTCCCCCACTCTCCTGCATCCAGATTTCTATATGAGATTTAAAAATGAGTCCTGGCTACTTGGGAAATGAGTCGTGAGTTAAAAATTTATATTAGATTTAAATTTCAAAATAAAAAAAGTTCAAATCATTGTAAATACAGAACGTGCTCAAGTGCGATTTGCTCATGAATCAGCAATGCCAATATTAGAATCTTTAGCATGATTTGCATCTTCTAGATCCTCGGTCAAGATGCCCTTCAAGAACTCATCACTCTCAACCTCTAGCACATCCTCTGGGCTTATTATTAAATCAGAATACACATGCACAGCAGATACACAAGGTTACAGAAAGAGAATGTCATGTCTAATTCATTGATGAAAATGAAAGGCATACATCACAGCATCTCAGAGGAGATTAACTAAAACCAGACTAGATTTGCACATTATTACTAGGCATTAACACATAGTGCTAACACCTAATAAAATACAACATTATGACCATTACATTTATTCTATCACCTGTAACAGTAGGAAGCGCAGTAAAGTCATCTGGTTCTATTTTCTTGTTCACGTATTTAGCATCATTTGTATATTGGTCCATCAATTGTCTATTTGTAAGACTAAGCATACAATAAATGCTGGGATGTCTCGAGCATGCCACTATGAATTGTACACCAGTCTATCAGATCCTTGCCAAGACACCTATCACACACACTGTCAATTGTGCCAAACTCACCTGACCCATATGAAAATTGAGCGAATTGCATTCAAATGATGGATGCTTCTTCTCCTGAACCAAAAATATTTCTAGTTGCAGTCATATGAGTTCTTCATAACCTCTTTATCACTAGGACAAGTATTTCTTCCTTGTTTATTCAATTAGATAGCATTTTGGATTAAAGGCATTAAGATGCCATATGAAGAGGTATTTACAATTTGATCTACCGCCCATGTATAAACTGTTGAAACTTGAAACTGTGGATATACATTGAGATCTCCTCTTATATGTGATAGTATTCCCTATTTCCCTAACTCCAATAGTTCCACGTGCTTCCCCCATGTCAAGGGAGCTAGTTTTTAGCCAACCAAGATATGTTTCCTTATCCACCACCTCTCCATTAGCCAGATACCTACAACCAACCACGCCCTCCTCTCCTTTTCCGTTCGTTTTGACCCTTCTCCCACCCCCCAACCCATGCAGATTCCCCCCCCCATACCACAATTTTCTTCAAGGAGGGGGACCAGGAAGCTTACACTGCTCACCATCTTCAACCATCACTGTAGCCTACCCACCAATATTGACCCTTAGTCCATGTTCACCCACACTGCTTCATTTTATGATGTCCCAAGGCAACCCCTATCCTTGTCTCCTCCCCTCCATCCTCTTGCCACATGTTCTACTACACACATATCAAGGAGGCCCTTTGGGAGCTGAACGCTAGTTGGGCATAGATGAGGAGGGGTTTCAGACAAAGCTATTCAAACATGGTACGCACTCATTGGATCATCACATTGTTGATCCTTTTAACCATGTTGTATGCTCAAGGTTTCTACTGGGTTGGTCAAACTATACTATCCACTTGATTTGTAAATTGACATCTGGTGTTCAACTTAACAATTACAGGATGATTATGGTGGGACACACATTCTCAAATCACCTCCAGAGGATAGGATAGGCAGGTTTCAGACCCAGGTATCAAACAATGGACCACATTCTCAAATTATCATATTATTGAGGCGAGGCACTGCTCTTTTGTAGACTTTCAAAAATCTTTTGACATAGTTCCAAGAGAGGCCCTATTCTAGTGGTTTGGGGACATTGTTATCTTAGAGACTCTCGTAATTGCTATCATGTGCCTCTATGAGGTTGTCCTTAGTCACCTCGGCACAACACATGGAATGTCATATTTCATCAGAAGTACCGCTAGGGTGATGCAGGAGTTCCCTCTCTCACCCACCTTATTTGGGATTTACATAAGATGAGTTGGAGTCTCTCTTGCATGAGCACATCCAACCAGGTAATGAGTGTCTCATTCACCACATCCTAATCTAAATACTCCTTTTTGTTGATGATGTGGTTCTTCTACCCTCTACACATGAGGGTCTTCAGAAACAACTAGATGACCTTTTGAGATTCTATGACCTTTGGCAATTAACAATTAACCTTGGTAAAACCAAGCAAATCATCTTCAATTGCTCAAAGAAGACCCTATCGGATTTTCATTTCTATTTCAGTGGGAAGGAGGTTGAGATCACCACAACCTAAAAATATCTAGGAGTTCAATTTCCAGTGCCTAAGTTAAATCCAAGGCAAGCTCTCCAACTCCAAGTTGATAAGGAATATGGATACCTTGCAGTTTAGAGAGACGGTTCTTTAGACCACTTTCAAGTTTTAGGACATCTTGTCCAAATTGGACCTCAAGGACTCCATCATCAAACACACAATTTTGTACAACTTGAAGGCATGGGGGCCTAGCTTAATTGAGTTATACTAGGCCTGGAATGAGAGAGTTTAGAGCCTCTTGCTTCACTGCATTATCTGATGCAAGAGGCTGGTAACCTAGCCCATCATTCACGCAGAGTTTACTGCACACCCCCTCCAAATTGAGGACATCTTCAAACTAATAGAGTTACTACACCATCTATCGAGATTTGTTGACTCGACAACTCGCAGGACATGTATCCATACCTTGCCTATTGTTACCCCTCCCCCCCAACCTACAGGTAACTGTAGGAGATCGTGCCTCATGGCCCACAATGAAGACAGTGATCCCTGGACTACATGTCCACCCATGGCAGTCCAGCAACCCCCCTCAAATTGCCTCTTTTATCTTGGATCATCCAAGCTCATCACATCCAGTCAACACAGTGTATGGGAGATAGTAAGCCAGCATCACCATGAGGTATGTCAGTCCTTTCTTCATATAAGGTGTTGTGCTTAATATACTACGCATGTGAATGAGGATCATCGGTTGAAGTTAGATAGTGGATCATATGCTCAAGAAGTAATGTTTGTTTCCTTGTTTCACCTTGGTGGTCAACATCTGTGCCCTAGTTCCGTGTTGTCACCCCCAAGGAAAATGGGTACTACTAGGGGGCCCTCACAAGGGTAATGCCCTGTTTTCCCTCCATACTTAACGTTTACCATCTTAGAGCCCGACACAGTGTACAAAACTTTGGTCATGGGTCATGGTTCATTCTATAATAAAAAGAGGGGCTAAAGGCCCTAAGGTTGATTGCAGCTGCTAGTAAAACAATAATAAAGAAAGAATAATGCTAAAGAAAGAAAGAGATAATAGCAAAAGACAATCCATACTTAGAGCTCTACCCTTTCCGCATTCACCCCAGTCCCAAAGCAGTGATGTTATAGCTTGAAACTTTATAAGGACTTGCAAATATGATAAAAGGACAATTAAAAGGAAAATTAAGGGGTTTGGAAAACGTAGCATTTAGAAAGTGGTAACTCAAGAGAAAACGCACCCTCCACAAAGGCGCTCATAGAAATGGATTAAATGACACCATAAACCATGAAGTAAGCCCAACACGTACCAATATCACACTTACTCTTGAAGGGTTCTTTTCTTTCCTACTTCCCCCAAGACATCCCTCTACTTGGGTCTTTTCTTTCATTGTTTTGGTTAGCACACCTAATAGGGTTTGATGAAGGTCCTCCCATATTCAAATTTGCCAACTTACATAGAGTCTTGAGCTAATGTGAAATTTAAAGGGGATACTTGATGTGAGTTGTTTATCTGACTTATATCTTAAGTAACAACTTACTTTGTATGATCTAAGGACTGGTATATCTTATGAACATTGGCTTTACCTGATTTCATGCCTTGATTTGATTCGGATGCACTCGACATGGTACTTTGAAGGACGCGCCAAGCTTTCACCCAGGACATTGTGCCTCTATTGCAGGATACGACATGTGTGATGTAGAGCATTGAGCCATCAGATGGCTTGACACACTCATATACAACCTCTCACATCTTCTCGACCTTGGACGATGGACAGATGGGCTTGATTTTGATAGATATGGTCATGATGGCACACTTATGGGCAGGAAGCCCATACTTTGGACAGTGCACCCACACCTTACCCAACCACTCGATGGAGGACGTTGAACTTGGTTCGGCTTGGATAGCATGCAAAGATGAGATGCATCCCCTCTCCACCATGGATGCTACATTCTACACCTTGGAAGTAGGGCTTAATGATGGCGTCATGTGCTAGGGTTTGATGGAGATGATGGGGTTTGCTTGCCACATGGACACCACAGATGATTTGAGGTGGCATGACATTCTCCCACCTTGCACCTTGGATGATGACACATGGCCTTAGGAGGCCCTCCTTCACCTCTAGGTGACTTGACATCACCACACGTGTGGCTTTATGATGGCCATTTGCATTTATTTGTTATTGTAGAGGCTATTTTGAGGGGTCAGCCCCACTTTTAGCATGGATCATTGCAATTTTACTTTATTATGTGGACAAATTAGTGCTTGGTTACCTCATATATATAGAGGAAGCACTTGGATTCATTTTTCATCATCACCACTCCTCACACTTGTGAAGGAGAGCTCTTATGTAATGACCTAAGTTACCAGGATACGGAAACAGATAAGGATCCAGATACGGATACGGATCCGCTAGATTTTTGAAAAGCCAAGATATGAATACGGCAAGGATACGTTAAGTACAAAAATATATAATAATATTTTTTTTTATTTTAAAAAACATATTCGAAGTTTAGAATAAAATCCATTCATGAATCACAACAATAGAATTTAAATCATTAGATAATTTACAAATCCGAACATTGAAATGATGCATCTTGCCTCATACAAAAAATATAATAGTCATTACAAAAATGAGTGTCTCATCAATGGTCACTCTACTAATATGACAATGTAGAGCAGGTTTAACTACAAATCCTGAAATGGGTCTACATCCTCATAATCTACATATTGCAACTCTACATATAGAGAATTTAGTAATTTAGTATTTAATATATACAAATACCATCATATATATAAATACTATTTATATATATTATCATTTATGCCATATGGTAATGATATATAATATATATATATATATATAACTAAAGTCTAATAGATATGATATAATAAATTATAATACACTGTATCATACCAAATTTCTTCAATATCTCCACTGTATATTTTCCTTGACTCGGGAAAATCTTGCCAGTCCTCTGCCATACTTCTAGTCCCAAGAAGTAGTCCATCATACCCAGATCTTTCATCTCGAATTCAGAAGTCAATGCATGCTTGCATTCAACAATAAGACTTTATGAACCAGTGAGGAATAAATCATCAACATATAGGATCAAAATCAGGCACTCGTCACCGACAATGTGATAATATAGGTTTGGATCAGCAACACTCTTGTTGAAGCCCAAACTCATCAGGAATCCATCCATATTCTTGTACCAAGCACGAGGTGCCTGCTTTAGTCCATACAGGGCTTTCTTCAACCTGCACACATGAGATTTATGCTCATGTATCACAAATCCATCTGGTTGCTCGATGTAAACTTCTTCCTCAATCTCACCATTGAGAAAGGTTATCTTTACATCCATCTGATGTAGTCTCCAACCCATGGATGCTGCTAGTGCAATGATAGTACGGATGGAAGTGTATCGGGCTACTGGAGCAAATGTCAACTCATAATCAATTCCCTCCACCTGTGAGAATCCTCTAGCTACAAATCTCACTTTGTACTTCTCGACACTTCCATCAACTGCATGTTTGATCTTATAGATCCACATGGAAGTCACCACAGACTTTCGTTCTAGTCTCGTAACAATATCCCGCACATCATTCTTCATGATGGACTAATACTCTTATGTCATGGCATCTTTCCCTACCTGCTGACCTGTTGCTTCTCCATGACAAGAAGGCTCAGTATCAATGATGTGGCTCATGGCTGAAACATAGCTCGACAACCTCTGTGGTCTCTTGCTCTCTCGGAATGTGCCTCGAGGAGTTGTGTGTCCCTCTGCCTCCTGCAGAGTTTGTCGATCCCAGGCAGGCCTTTTATGGCCTACTGCAATGTCTCTGGGAACATCAACTAGAGCTACTGGATCAACTGGATCGACTGGATCAATGATTGTCTCCCTCTTAACTGTTGAAGGGGGAGAAGGTATTGTCTTGTTGTTCTTCTCAAATAGTTTGACTCCCTCTGAAGTCAAGTGACTCCCTCTGAAGTCAGAAGGATAAACATATGTCTTGGAGGAATTGTGACATCATCCTTTTCCTGTGTTTCTATCCTAGAGACATCTCATGTCTTCTCAGGTCGTCTACTGCCTCTACAGTACTGTGTTGGCCTCCTGTACTAGGATAATAACCAAGATGGCTTCCCGTAGGGAAAACAACCAAAATGGCCTCTTGTACTAGGATAATAACCAACCAAGAAAAATTTGGACTCCCGTACCAGGGATAATGGTCCAAGTCATGAGGGCTCCCATACCAGGGATAATACCCTTCATTATCAAAAATGCAAGCAACTACAGGGTAATGATGAAATCAAATAAGGAATCTAGTACAAAACTTACCTTAGTCTACAATCATGCTCAATCTTGCTTTTGGTCCTCCTGAGAAAGCTCAGAAGAAGAAAGTCTCATATTTCATGTCTTCATCTTTCTGAGGTGGGTCTGGATCAACGTCAGCAGTGGAGGCATGTTGTCTTCCTCTCTTCCTGGAAGGAAAATTTCTCGCAAAGTGTCCATACTTGTCACATCTGAAACACTGGATCTTTGATTTGTCTTTTCTATGATCATAACCCGAAGTTGATGAAGTCTTCTCACCTTTGAATGCTTAATTGAAGCTTCTTCTATTTCTTCCTCCTTTCTTTGTATGAAAGGCAAGAGCATGATTGTCATCATGAGGGGAGTCTTGCACTCCTCTAGCTATAAGTCTAATTTCTTCATGGGTACAATATGTCCATAGACGATCAAAAGTAGGTAGCTATGCTCTACCACTGATACTTTGAAGAAATGGTTCCCAATGTCTTGGAAGAGCATTGAGAGTGGTCAAGACAAGTTCTCTATCTGATATGATTTCTCCAATGGCACCTAGATGATCTTTGATCTCTGAAATCTTCATGAAGAAGGTGGCAACGGTGTCATCTTTTGTCATCCTGATATTTTGAAGCTAGCTCTTCAATGTAAGAGCTATGAGGGTGGTGTTACTCTCAAACATATTCTTCAATGCTTCATACATCTCATAAGTTGTCTTTAGGTTGGAAATACGAGGTAGAAGATGATCTCTCACTGAGTAGATGATTATTTCCCTTTCCTTGACATCATCTTTCTTCCTTCTCTTCATCGGTAGTTGTTTTCGGTAGAGTCTTTTGTATCACACTCAATAGGTCATCCTCTTCAAGGGTGATCTGAAGTCTTGACTTCCAGGAACTGAAGTTGCTTGGCCCATCAAGCCTATCTTCCACCAAGGTTTTGTTCTTCATGGTTTGCAGATTCTTCCACAAACCCTTAGCCCAAGTCACATGGTTCGGGTTTGAGTTCGAATTCGACAATGATTAGGTTTGATTCGGGTTCGAATTTTCCAATAAGGGTCGATGAGATTCGGCTTTAGGTTCGACTATATTTATTGAACCCTAATGAAACCTCATCCCAAACCTCAATAAAATTCTCCTTCAAATTTGTCCTAAGGTTTGAATTTAGGCACGCGTTTGAGTTCGTTTAGGTTCGGCATTAGATTCAGCGAACCTGAAGGTTCGCCGAATTTCAAACCTTAAGCTTTAGGTTCGACAAACCTTGTGACTTAGCCCTTAGCAACTAGGCTAGAAAACCTAACGACTAGGCTAGGCTAGCAGCTTTTAGGTTTCGTTGATCTTATGACTGCCAACAATAAGCCTTTAGAAGGTCATAGGAACACTGGTGAGCTGTAGAAACACTAGAACCGAAATTTCTACAAAAAATTGCGGAACCCTAGAAACCCTAGGGCCAAAAATCCAAAATTTCCAGAAATGCAATCTGAGAGTCTCTAGACATGCGCTGAAGGAGGTCGTACACTCCTATGCCAAATTTAGCCCCAGCGTTTCAGTGTAGGTTGTTGAAACAACCAGAAAAGGGAGGGTCGTACATTTCTTCAGAAACGCTAGAGGGTCGTATGGATTTGCAAAAAAGAGGACGGTTGGCTTTAATGCTTGTGCAATGGCTCTTTCAAGTCCTATGCTCTGATACCATGTTGAATTTTCACTATGCTACGCTCAAGCATGAGGTTTATTTAATTTTTGCATGTACTTGAACCATAAACAAATGTAGCTACACCATACACAAGTGTTACAATAACCAAGATCACAAGAAGAATTACCATGCACAAAAACACAAGAAATATCTTGGGAAATCCTTTGCTATATTCTCAAGAGAAGATCCCCCAACCATAAACCCTAATGCACACAAGAGGGTGCTTCTACAACCTCGAAACTAGCGCCCAAGAGAGGTGCGCACTTTAGCCTTACATGCACCTGCTGAAATTCTGAGTTTTACATGTGAGAATGTGTGTTTCCTCAATGGGGAAATCACCTCTATTTATACTAGACCAGACACAGCAATAGGTGTATCTATTGGCACAACAGGGTCGACCTCAATAACTCGGAAATATAATTAATTATTACAATAAACCTTAATTATCTTTCACATATGGTGGAGTTGACTTGTACCCTTTACATTGTAGATTTTAACTTTGTACAATATTTACTGCAAACAGATTTTCAATAAAAGAACAGAAAAGATACAATGGAAAATACAAACATTACACAGAGATTTTTCCCTTGGAAACCCAAACCAAGAAAACCAACATATTCTATATTTATTCATATTGATACATTGTTTACAATACAATATACATATAGGAGCCAACAACATCCAAAACCCTAACCCAATCCAAACTTGTGCCATACTTGAGAGAGTGTGTGAGGTGAGTTGGTACAAATGAGCTAGAGCTCCCTCTATTTATATTGGTTCTTGTCACCTGTGTGGGTCGACTTGTTTTTTTAGAGGCTAATACTTTAATATTAATTCTTTTACTAAGCCGACTTGTATTCTAGGGTTTTTACACCTCTGTTCAGGGTTCTCTTGCTTCTGGAATATACTATTCTAGCCAAAGGTTACACATGGAGGTTAATACCAGGTCATTGGGTTAGGGTTTACTTTTTCCTTTGTATAAAGTAGATTAAAAAAAATTACTTTCAATCAAAGTAACTTTTTTCCACAAATTTTTTTTTTTTGGTTTCTTTTAACCTTGTTTAAGTTTTCTTTGTATAAAGTACCCTTTTTCTTTTTCTTAATATCTTCAACCTTTAATTAAAAAGTAATTTATCTTTATTACCTTCCCAATAAATAAAAGCCTTTTTTTCCTTCATATAACTTTTTGACTTCAATTAAAAATTCTTTTTTAATCTTCACTTTATATATATCTACCTTCAAATATCCTTCATTTAATTTTGTTGGAGATTATACGAATAGCTTGAACTTCCGTGGAACTGTATAATTTTCAAGGGGCCTTTATCTTTTTGGTGTCCTTCTAAAAAACCTTCAAATATTAACTTAATATATATGTGCTAACACCTATCTCCTCTTTAAAAAAAACTCCTTATTAAATTCTTTATTCATAAGATAACTTGATGACCACGATTTTTATTGTATTGGGCCTTAACTATCTAAATAATCTTGGAATAATGAAACGACTGATTTATTCCCAAACGATAGCTAGCTTTCAAACTATGTTAGCGGAATCCTTGATGGCAATTAAATGATTTTGTACAGGCTTTGGGTGGTAAATGTCGGATGGGTAGTGTGTGGGGGGCGAGGGTGGAAGCTACGAAGTGGACAGGTCGAGAATAGGGGTGGGTGGTGTATCGGGTGGGAAGGGCAGGCTGCAAGAGTGGATGTGGCTGAGTGACAAGGATTTGGGGAGTCGGGGGGGTCACGGGATTGGGGGCCACGGGATAGGGAATCAG
>SNQJ01S0060604.1:38750-69857 GCA_010110895.2 Picea sitchensis | reverse complement strand
GTGGAAGAGTGTACATACTTCTGGTGTGTAAATACTTCATGGGGTATAGACACGGTTGAAAGCAAAGGACCTCTGCATCAGGAAGATAATCAGGCTCCACAACCAACATTATGTATCCTTGAGCATATTTCCATTGCCCTGGTAACCTCCTTATCTGCTTTATGTCCTACTTTTTGACAATAATCAAGAGCATATAAATCGGTTTTTATTTTTGACTTTGATGGTCGATACAACTCAGGAGGTGCATCAGAATTTTCATCTATCTATTTGTCGATGTCGGCGATGCCTTCACGTATAGTGTTGTACTATGTCATCTTTTTCTGTATCTGGTTATTCTGCTTAATGATTATCACAAATTCATATTGAAAGAGCTGCATGTGAGCATACATGTCTATGATGGCTCCTTATAGCTCACTTCTGACCTTTTCAGCACTACCCTGGAACTTTGAAGGATTCTTTCATCAATCCTGACTTGTTGAATCTTTTTTTCCAGCTTCTTGATATTTACTTCTTTCTATTCATTCTGTTGGCATAGTATTCGAATGATGTCTACATTGGAGTTCATAAATGTGGAGTTGGTCGTAGCTATAGATATGGAATTATCCCTTACATCTCTCGTCACAGGAACATGTGTGACAACTGAGATATGAATTCCTTCTATTACTGACACTTTCTTCACATGTTCCTGCACAATTATTCTTGTCTTGTTGTCATAGGTGAAGCTCCTTAAGTCAAGTACCTCTCTTGGTTGGAATGGATCCCAGATCCCAAGCCTTAAATCGCTACCCGCTATGTCTGTTCCTATATTTGTAATAGACATTTCTAGGTTATCCATTTCCATTGGGTGGGTGTCACCCCCTCTGTCCTCTGCCTCTTTTTGTTGTCTTTCAGCCTCAGCTACATTTTCAGCTGCCTCTTTAGCTACCTTTTATTCTTTTTCTATTGTGGCTCTTGCTGTTGCTTCCCTTGTTGCTTGCTCTTTTTGTTTGACCTCTCTCTCTACTACAAATTTTGCCTCTACCTCAGCTTTATCCTTGGCCTTGTTTGCATCAATATTTCACTTCTTCTTTCTTGCATCATTTTTATTTTTTAATACTTTCTCTTTGTCCCTCCTCTTTTTATCGATCGGTCCTTCCTCTACCTCTTCTACTGAAACTAAATGTATCGAGGAGGAAGTACATGGAGATTGCTCAACTTCCTCTTCCTCCGATTTCTTCTTGGATTCCTCCCTAGATTTTTCTTCATCTGCGATCCTTCCTCTTGGATGAACATTCATGTTGAATATGACATTGTCATAAGTCTGAGCATTTTGGTGCACTTCTTCTTCCTCCTAAATATCTGTGGTATATTCCCAAGGCAGACCAATCTTGTTGAAATTCTCTCCCACAGTATTATTGGGGTCATGTATCCTCTATCGCTCTTCCTCGAAGTGATCAGACAACAGGGTATTCACCTTTGCTTGGGCCTTCTTAGTATTTTCGAAGAAGTAATTGCCAACATACAATGGAAGTGGAGGCCAAATTTCTTTCTTCAGTCGGTATAACATTCCTCCAACTCCATGTATGATGGTTTAGTATGCCACTTCTTGGAGTACAAGCTTGTCAAGAACAAAATGGGAAAGCATATGAGGTGGTTTCATTGCACCATATACCCTTATATAAGTGTCGTGCTCCATGAGATACCAGTCCCCAATTCTTCTTATGACTGCTAAGGCTTTGTCATCCATGCATGGGGGAGTGGTGTAGAAAATGAACTCGTATAATGGGGCTAGAAATTGCTCGCATATCCTTTGGTATTCCATGAGGTACTTTTGGTCCCAGAGAACTTTACAGTAGACATGAATTGTTGGGTCAGATGGCTTCCAACTCCACCCCATCCTAGGTATTTGCGAGCTATGCACATGATGTCCAACAAGTATGATGACATATGGAAGCTTGGAAACATTCCAAGTTGGTATCCCTTTACCGCAGAGATAGCCACCGTGACATTCTCAAACAATATGTCTTCTGATTTGAACAATGCTCCCTCATCTACACAATAGTATATTAGAGGCATGTAAGATAAAATTGTGATGCATCGGGTTCCCCATATAATTTTTAGAACATGGAGACTAAGTACTGTTTGGCTCTTCTTAGGGAAATTGTGGGATATCCACTTTTAGGTCTGTACTCGAATTTCTTGTCTTCCCTGTACCATTTTGGGAATAGGTCCTTTGGCATGTACTCAAACTCACCAAGGATATTTTTATCTAGAGTCTTGCTGCCTTTCTCAATATGATAACACTTGGCCAAATACTCAGGTCTGAATGGCGCTATGGGGTCTTTCCTTCCATTGCAAACATATATGTCGTTTACATCTATGTTCTTTAGGATCTATGTGATGGAATCTGTGTAGGGGAATACTGCTAGGTGTGTTTCTACTCTGAATATGCTTGAACTATTGGTATTCTTGAATACTTGAAATTCATCTGGATCTTCAACTTGGATAGAGAAATTATATTTTTTGAACATATGATATATTTCTCCCCATTTCAATGTTTCTCTATCCTTTTCTAGTAGTCCTAACGTATCATCATATGTGGCTCCGATGATTTTTGGCTCACCTTCTTCTTGCTGGACACTATCATAGGCCTCAGATATGGATGCCTTGCTTGCTGTTTTCTTTAGAGGTGACATACTTGAACCTGCAATGAAACATGCGTTTAGTGTATATATTAGAATATAACATGCAATTGAATGTGACTAAATAATTTGAGTTATGAGAGGAATCATTAGCGTCATCAATGTGTAGGGAGTCATCATCTGAGAATATTAAAGTGATGGCAGGCTTGCTCGAGCAACTTGGTGGAAATTTAAGGAGAATTGGTAAAAAGTGTGCTTGAAAGGAAAAAATTGAAGGTTGAAATATTAACTCCTTTGATGAAAATCAGAAGAGCTCGTGCTAAGGTGTCTGAGTCACATGAGAAGTTTTTTGAGTTAGTTCTAACCGACAGAGTTAAGAACAACTCCTCCTATGTGAATAAGAGGAGTTAACTCTAATTACTTCGATAAAATATAGGAAGAGTTGTTACTTGCGTTTCTGAAGCGTAATGAAAATCGACATAGTTACTTGGAACTCCTCCGATCATATTGGAGGAGTTAACGGGAAATCCTCTGATATGATCAGAGGAGTTATTGTTAAGTGGCTCGAGTAAGGGATGAATGGTCAGGGAAGTTTTTTAGAAATCCTCCGATAACAAACCTTTGGAACTAGCCATGGTCTGGTTTGCACTTAGGGATTTGACAAAGAGTGGAACATGACTTCTTTCTTTGTGCTTAGCAGAGATAGAAGGATTGGGACTTCAAAAAATATCCTATCATATTTAGGGTTCCCTAAAGGGATATCTAAAAATGTTTAAAGGTCGTGTATGGAAAGCAGAGCCACACAAATTTCGTCAGGGTGCAAGCAAGAAATTTAACGGTGTTTGGTAACCACTATTTATGGAATGGACTAAGGATAGGATAGTGGGAGAAAAAATGGATCGACGTGGAAAAGGAAAAGAACAACGAACTATGAACAAAGGAATAAAAACCCTAAACCTAGAAGGGAAAAATAAGAATGTGAAAACATACATGTTAACTTAACACCACGCAAAGGGTAATGATAGGCTACGTGTTCGACCATGATGACTTGGTGTGCTCTTGGTCCGAAAGTGACTCTTCTCACATTGACTAAGAAGGATAATGAAAATCATGGACTGTTCATGTATACATAGATTGACGAGTTCTTTTTTATTAAATGCAGGTTTGGCGGGGCAATTAAGGTTGGAGGACTTGAGAGCAAGTTCTCCAATGAAAATCGAAGAACTTAGTGGGAAGTACTTCGATGATCATCGGATAACCTTCCTCAAATTCCTTCGAATGCATCGATGGACTTGGAAGAAACTCCCCCAACGAGAATCGAAGGAGTTGGACCCAACTCCTCTGATTCCATCGGAGGAGTTAATGTCAACTTGCATGATAGGGGAGGTTATCATATGTCAAGAGGGGAACTCCTCCGATGTACATCAAAGGATTTAGATGGAACTCCTCTGATGTACATCAGAGGAGTTAAAACTGACTTGGCCGATTTTCCCATACTTGTTCAAAAATCAATTTTTTTAAGTTCTTTATTTTTCCAGTTTCTTCTTAAGTTAAGTAGCACTTCCCAAAAAAGTCTTGAAGTAAAGAGAATAATTGATGGAGAGATCTCTCAAATCATAAAAAAGAAGGGGCTCCGTTTTCTCAAAAGGGGAATTGCAAATGGAATGAAGGAAAATGGAGGGTTGTAGTGCTTGTCACAACAAATGGAGACACACTGGGCGAAGCCTTGAATCTCTATAATATGATGTCCACAAATATCTTGGTAAAGGAGCACTCATCACGCAAAATATCAAGAGAGAAACAATAGGTCCCGTAGCTTGGATTCCAAGAGAACTTGGGAAATACAAAGAAGGAAGATCCATTTCCTTTAATTAGATTGCTTTCAAACAATCTCTTATTCATATGATAAATGACTAAAGGAATAGGCGCAAGGAGTATAACGAAAACAAAACATCACCCCCGGGGGAGCAACTCAATTGGCAAGTGCCGTGAAAATGAAGTTCCAAAAAGGTCTCGACTTCAACTCCCCCTGACTAATATAGTGTGTAACGCATGGGGCCGCTATCCACACCTGGAGGTTATAGTGGTAGAAGTTGGATAACATGACCACATGTAACACAAGTACGTGCCCAACTAGTTGCTGATTCCGCCATCCATTAAAAAAAAAAACGAAAACAAAACATCAAGAATGATAAGAATACAAGTTATTGTTCATTTATCTAGTGTTTCTCTGCTTTGAGCAAGCATCCATAGCCTCGAAAGAGTCACCCTAGTGTCATATTCCTTGCTCCATTACTAGCAAGCATCCATAGCCCTGACGAAGATACTTAGATGTTCCATGTGATCTAGAAAGCCTTTCCCCAAGCCCTTACCTTTATAAAATTTGATTCTCTTTTGTTTAGAGAGAGGTGGGTGGTGGGATTCTAGCTATCCTTTAAGGCACTAGGGATGACACCTGTGATAGTGAGATTTCCTAACTTGATTATAGATGAGTGAACTTCCTGAGTTGCAATTTTTGGGATACTACAAACGTCTTTTCCAAATCATTTTCTTTCAGTTCTCATAATGTAAAAATATGTTCTTAAGTAAATGCTTTTGGTTCTTTGTTTTGTTGCTATGTTCTTGTGTATTAACGAGCTATCTTCCTCCACTATATATGACTCGAGACAATATATAACGAGGATTACATGTTGGAGTGATGTGTATTGGACACCATGTCACAAAAATTTCAGGTTATTGACACCAAGGGTGAAACAATTTAAAGATATGACTAGGAATAAGGTACTGGAAACTAAAAATTAGGGTAACAACTTTCAAGAAGGATGTAAAAAACCAAACAAAAATACACACTTAGAAACAAATAGAGCAAACCAAAGAAAAATAAAAATAAAAGGGGAAAAAGTCAAAATTTTATTTATGTACAAGGGGTCAACAACCTTGAAATCTAGCTGATGTAGTGCTTGAGAATTTTTCCATTAATGGGGAGAGAAACAACTTCCCCTTGAATGTTTTGCAACCGGAAGGCGCCTTGTCCAATTGTTTCTTTTATAATGTAAGGACCAAGACAAAGTTGTTGGAACTTTGAATGCTTCCCTTTATCTTCATGTGGCTTGTCCCATTTGAGGACTAAGTCCCCAACTTGGAATTCTTTCCCGCCAGTAGATTTCTTATCAAACCAACGTTTCACGGTATGTTGGTGAGATTCAAACTTGTTTTTGGCTTTAACACGACTCTCTTCTAAGCTTATAAAGGTATTTATGTGTTGTTGAATGAAGGGGCATTCTCTTCCTCGAGACTGTTGAGTGAGTGTAGGGAAGGAAGGTAGATATTTGAGGGTAAGATGACTTCTTTCCCATAAACAAGGAAATATGGAGAGTTCCCTATGGAAGCTTTAGGAGTGACGCAATCAACCGAGAGGGAATTTGATAAAGCATTGTGCCAATTTATCTGGTGATCAACCACGGTTCGTTTGAGGATACAAATTATGTTTTTGTTTGTGGATTTTGCTAAGCCATTACCTTGAGGATAATAGTTGGCAGAGTACTTCAAAATAATCCCTTACTCTAATGCAAAATCAGATCATTTAAATATGAAAAGTAAGTTGCATTATCAAACACTAGAGAGTTAGGAACTCTGAACGTTGTAATGATGTTTTGTTCCAAAAAATTAATCACTACCTCTTTATTTACTTAAACCAGTGGTACTGCTTCAATCCATCTTGTAAAATAATACATAGTAGTTAGGATGTACCTATGTTGTTTGGAGAGATGGGGGTTAATCTCACCAATGATGTCCATACCCCATTGTTCAAAGGATTCTTCAATAACAATAGGTTGGAGTGGAATAACAACTTTCCGTTCTCTTCTTGCAGCCTTCTGACATGCTTCATAGCTTTTTGAATATGAATGAGCATCTTTAAATAGCGTGGGAAAATAATATCCAACTCTCAACACTTTGTGATCCATTGTGTCTCCCAAAAAATGGCCACCAACATGTCCATCATGCATGTCCTTCAAAACCTTATCAACATCTTGTTCCTCAAGGCATTTGAGTAACACCCCATCACGCATTTGAAAACTATTGTAGTAGATACTCATTTTACACAATGGGGGTTAGATGTCATTAGTCCTATAAATCCAAAATCCAACAAAGGCCATTCATATATATTAATGATAATTGATTACTTTGCAAAATGTCCCGAAGCATTAACATTAAAGGAGTGTTGACCAAAATTTGGTCACCTATATGTTCCTAAGAGTATGTTTTATCTCCGCTACCCTCACAATGCACTTTGACTTCTACCACCTTCATAATGCACACAACTCTTTTTACTACTTTTTACTATGTAACTTCTCCAACACTTAGCCAAATATATGAGTTACCGCGGTTTGAGGGTTCACAGGTTGGTGATGTTATTATTTTAATAATATTTTTCCTATCCTAAGTTCCATGAGGAACATCTCCAAGTGACACATGAAACTTTATTAACCAATCAGATACATCCACATGCCATTTAATGGATGGTGCCACATGGAAACTAATTAATGGAGACATGTGGAAGCATATAAGAAGTGACACATGGTGTAATTTTATTAGATGACATATGGAAGATTCTTGACCTACCAGGTGATGACTGGGCATGCAAAATTATTATTGTATTCAACAATTTTCCAAGGGTTGAATCCTCCAAGCTCCATAGTCTCTTCTCTTTTTATTTCTTGTCAAGTGTATGTTACGCTTAAAATTATATACCACTAAGACTCTTTTATTCCCATACATGTGGGATAATAATAATGAAGAAAAGTCGAAATTCAACAAAGGAGGTCAAAATTAAATCAAGGGTCCACATTTACCAATCAAACTTGATCGACAGTGGTTGAGTCACGATCTTGTGGAAGTCATAACTTGAGCTTCGAGTGTCGGAATCATGCAAAATTTATACTGTTGGAAAGGTATTTCAACGTAGAATATGGTGGTATAGGTTTCAGGTGTTGAAAGTTGATACATTTTCTCAGAAATGGAAATATCAGTCAGCTTCATTTTTAATGGGCGTGCATGACAACTCAACTTCACGAGCTCATATCTTGAGATCCGGGCGATGGATTTGCACAAACTTTATATTGTTGAAAATATGAGATGATGAAGAGCACATAGAAAGTGATTTACATGATTTAAATCGTTGATTTTATCTTCCAGAAAATTAAATTACAGTCATCCTATTTTAATGGGAAATTAATTAAATTGTGAAAATAAGTTTCTTTAAATTTTTTTATTAAAAAGGGAAGGAAACAGTGGAGACGGTTCCTTTAATTGTCAAAGAAGACAATAAAAGGAAATAATCAAGAAAGTGAAATAGACATTAGGAGAGATACTATCATCGTAAGTTCATACTGATCACATCCTTCTTTATTTATCAAGTCCGTCATTCAATTACTCCACCTCTTTAAATAGAAAGGTTTAACCGAAGACTGATAATTTCCTTTTTCTTCTTACCAGGTCTTGTTGTCTTCCGTCACCCACTTTCTTCCTTCTATAAACTTAATTCTTATATATATATTCTTTATGGACCACGAGATCCCCAATCCCAGTCTTTATGACACACAAATTTAAATTTGGGAGAATATGTAATAAAATATATATATTTTTAGAAATTTCAAGAGATATATTTTGGGAACAATCTTGACTTTACTTTGTAACCTAGTTTTATGAATATAAAGTATTTGAGGTTGATCTATCATTATCGTTTTTTGAGCTACCCACATATTACTCTATCAAAGTTCTCTTATGCATGCATATCATTTTATTTTATTTTTTATGTGATTAGAAATCTTTAGCCCAACTATGATGGATGTGAGGAAATTTTGTTTATTTATTTTAAATGTGTGAATGTGCATGGTTCCTATTCCATTCTCAAGAATGTTCTTTAAGGAAAAATAAAAAAAAATGCAGTTTTTGCATCTTTATCTTTTCTTTGATTACCACGATGGACTTCTCTAAAAGTACTACATTCTGAAGACCTAGAGTCCCACAAAATTCATAACAGAGGAGTGCCACCTCTATAAAAACATAGGGGGATTTATATCCTCGTGAGGTTGTCGTTTTGGTCCTAATTGTTGTGGGTGGGAAATCCCTCCTTCAGACTTGCATTAAGGGTTTTATCATGCATGCAAAAATGACCTAAAGTCTCCTACTTTCTACCAACATCCCAAGCATAACTCCCATTACTCATATGCAAATTCAAGGCTAAAGAGATCCGACTACTGTACCTTAGTTTTTGTGTTTGATGTCGATCCCTTTAACGCTTGGTCGCTCCTTGACTACAACTCTCCTCCGAACGTTGACCTACATTCATAAAAGACAAACAAAGAACTCCACATGCATATAACCTATAAACTAATGGGTTAGAGATTCTATCAAAATATAATCAAATTTAAATATTGAAAATCTCATATGGCGGGACAGGAAAAGTACTTCTTTTATTAATCTCACAAAAGTAACCTTACAATGGTGAGATCGGCCATGGCTCCTCGAATCTGGTCCTGGGCTCCTCTTCAACTGTGCTCCAACTACTTTTGTATATGCTTCTCTTCACACGATAGTTGCAAAAGGTTGGAGCAAGGGGAATACTAAATCGGGCATAGTTTCTTTGCTATCATTTTTCTGCTTCCAAATGGGACCCCTACCCCTTCTTTTATAGGATAGAAAGGGCTAGGTATTTGGTCGAGTGACCGACTATGGGAGGTCAATCAATTTAGTTAACTTACCCAAAACTGTGTGTTCCATCTGCAACTTTTCATTTTTTCATGCTTTTTAGGTATACGCGGGCTGTAGTGGGTCAGCCAGCGTACACACACGTGCAGTAGTGGATTAGGGTGCGTATGCCTTCAAAAATAGTGTTTTTCTAAGAAGTTGTTTAGTAGTATCTTGGAAAAGAAGTCAAATGAGATGGCCTGATGCTAGGTAAGTACGTATAGTGAAATTTAGGGTTATAATAGATGCTCTCTAATGTGTGAGGTCAGAAGAGAATATGATGGCTGAAATACATTATCAATCTTCACCAACGTACCAAACAAGTGAGCCCAAAAACCAGAATTCGAGAGGTGCCATTTGAAAAATAACAATTGTCTCACCGAGGTGGGCATACCCATGCTCAGAATGAAATAAAATCATGGCTACCAATCAAATACAATGTAGATCCATGTCATATAACTATATAAAGTGTATCCGCGAGCAATACACAATGGATCTACATCTCGAAATCAAAAAGATATACATGTATAGTATCCATCTTCAAGAAGCGAATAAGGCCTGATGACTAGAGATGAGGCCTTAATAGCTTGAGCAACAGCTTCAAAATATTCACAACTCGGGTAGGAGTGTAATGTGAGTGTACGAATTCACTACCCAAAGGTCTTCGACGACTTGTCAGGAACGGACTAGAGGATTTTGATGATCAGGTTGAGGGCTTCATAGATTTCGAACAAGGACTTGATTGGGCTTTTAGGATGACCAGGCATGAGGGTAAGAGACAATTTGCAGAGGGAGCCGACTCAAGCTTGGTAATAACTTCCCCTGGACAATAGCATGACATAAGATGAGACTCAGGAAACATGCTATTTTGACATAAGTTCATGATGCAGGAGGCACCGCAAAATCTCTATATTTTTGGAAGAATAACCAACTGGAGGACACAACTCTATGTAGTGGGAATATCTTCCTAAGGCCATATTAAATCCTAGGGCTTGCTGAACAAACGAAAGGATGTGCTTTTTCCAAGGGAGACTCATTTTGTTGCCAATAAAAAGAAAATACTTTTCCCTTCCTCTTTTTGGGGTATCTATATATATATTTTTTATCCTTTTCAATAATTTTAGAAAGCTTGAAAAAGAATAAAAGAATGCTACATTACAAAGGAGGATCAAGTGTCACAAACATACTAGTTCCAAGCACATGGAACACAAGGATGCTCAGGGAAAAGGGACATATGTAGGAAAAGGAAACTCAGGAAAAATCCTCCAGGGGCCAAAGGTGTCAAGACGCAGAGGTAAAGTGCTACAGGGCTTGCATATAAGGCATGCTTCAGATGGTTCAGTTGAGAGAAACATGGAGTCGACATTCGGCCAAAGACATAGGTATGCAAATGTGATTAATAAGACACACAATGGTAATGTCCTTCGATGTAATTTTAATGAGCCTAGAGAAGGTAAGCTCGATAGTTTTTCATATTTAGAGAGTCTAAAAAAACGCAAAAGGAGACTCCGTTGGGGTACCATTTTCGAAGATAGTCTAGTCGGCTCAAAAAAGGGGTAAACTAGCACCGACCAGATGTCTATTCAAAACCATTTTAATGAGTGTGATAAAGACAAGATCACTCGACAATTTTTGCATTTTTAAGGAGTCTGAAAAAAGCTTAACTATGGACTTCGTCAGGAAGGTTCTTCTGGACCAATTTAGTGAGTGTGAAAGAATAAGGTCACTCGATGATATTTTCAATTTTAGGGAGTCTGAAAAGAGCTTAACTATGGACTCTGTGGGGGTTCCTTTTTCATAACTTTAGTCCCTCAGGTCCGAAAAAGGGTTAAAATCATACCTGAGAATACTCTTCTAGGGAACTGAAGTTTCTAGAGTGTACCTTTATTCGTACAGTTGACCATCTGGACCGAAAAGGGGGTAAACTACCGTTGGATAGACATGACTTCAAATTTCAGTTTAGCGAGCGTGAAAGTCAACAAGATCGCTCGACAATATTTTCATTTTTAGAGGGTCTGAAAAGGGCTTAAAAGAAGACCCGTTATGTTCTGGGAGTCTCGAGGGTGAGGTCAAGAGTGATAATGCATCATGAAAATGAGTCTCAAACTCATAATCAGGATAAACTAATAAGGACTCCCGAGCCTATGGTCATTAGTGACGGCATGGACATCAAAATGCAACCAGGATCTACCTAGGGCATCCATGTTAAGGTAGGCTTTACCACTAAAAAATGACACTTCTAAAGCAACAATGATGGTTCTGTGTCACAAATTGGTGGGATCGATCCTATGGCATAGTGATAAAGACAACGAGATGCAGAAAGTAGGGGTGGAATCTGAACTTAAATGCAATAAGTTGGAAAAAATGACTTTTTACCAAAGGACCTTTTAAAAACACCCAAAGCTCAAAAAAGTTCCCCAATACCCAAAGTAACAAATATCGTAACAATCCATAGAAAACTCTTGAACCATACTAAATGATTTTCAATTTAGAAAAAAAAGACAAAAGGGTCCAAAAATTGACAAAAAGTGGCCAAAAAGGTCTATAAATAGAGGTTGGCAGCTCATTATCACTATTGCAAATTGAGAAATTGACTAAAAGCCAAAAATACC
This sequence comes from Picea sitchensis, assembly GCA_010110895.2. Lineage (NCBI taxonomy): Eukaryota > Viridiplantae > Streptophyta > Pinopsida > Pinales > Pinaceae > Picea > Picea sitchensis. The sequence goes on along the minus strand of SNQJ01S0060604.1, from coordinate 57,874 downwards.
CCTTTGTGAAAAGAATTGATTCCGGGAGCTTTAGTGGACAAAACGAACTTCCGCTTGGACCAAGTAAGTACACACTAGACTCTCTTGCAATTCCATACTTCCTGTAAGAATTTCATTTTGTTTTTTGAGGGGGCATTGACCTTTAAAAAGGTCGGCCCTACATACATGTGGGCAGTCTTATGACAACCCACGTGTGTATGCATGCAGAGGAAATACTACACACGTGCACACGTGACTGTGTGCATTACAACCCACGTGTACCCTCTAAGATAAGAAAAAAAAGAAGAATGCAAGGACTAATTCCCCCTGGAATTGTTAATTGCAGGATGCATGTTCACTGGAGGGAGAGGGAGCATGAGGATATTGAGTTTTTGGTCGGTGAGGACCCTACTGCTACTGCCACACTGGTGCAATGTGGTTTCTTAAAGTTCATCCAGTGTCCTTTCATGTGGGCACAACCTAGGTTGCTGAACGCCTTAGTTGATTATTGACATCCTGATGTAGAGGCCTTTATGCTTGAGGGACATTTGTTGACTCCAACGACTGAGGATATTTACTTTCTGACTGGCCTCTCAAGGAGAGGGTAAACAATCAATTTTCACACTTTTCCCTCAGGGCCATACAATATAGCAGAGTTGATTGGACTCCATTGTGAATCTGGTACAGATAATATGGGTACTTAGGTGCCAATAAACAAGATCTCAGACCTATCACTAAAAGTGATATTTTTTCTTATTGGACAGATTACTGGATCCGCAACTTTGGATCAGGATTCCCGTGAACACATGAATTTTGCGATTCAATGCTTAAATGCACAAGTTTTTGACTGGAGTACCACTTTACTAGAATGCATGAAGAGGCATCTTAAAGAGTGTCGCATGCGGAGGCAAAGGAACTTTGGGTTTGGGACTATTCTTTGTGCTTTCTTCTTCTTCGAGAGTACCGAGCCTTAGCCCGAGGGAGACAGTATGAGGGCATATAGCCTCTTCTCCAGCAGTAAATAGATGGGCGGTGTTGTTTCAGTGACATGGGGGAGGGAGGACTATTAAGGCTTTTGATGACAAGTTTTTTGATTGGTGGTCTCAACAGATTTCGACAATAGAGGACTATCCCTATGCCATAATTGACTTTTCCAGGGACCCAAACATGGGCGTACCTCCTGGAGTGGTATGAGGAGAGCTAGGTAAGCTTTGTTTTTTTCTTTATTTTTTCAAACTTATGTAATTTTTATGTTGTTTTTATATATATCATTTTTTGGTATACCAGAGTGTCTGACAGATATGTGTCTATTATGTGTAGATGTGGGGCCAGTACGTCCAGCAGACTTCGTGAGGAACAGGCAACGTCTACGACCAGAGGCAAGACCAGTTGCAGTTGGTGGACCACTAGTAGCAAGGGGACCTCCAGCCAGTGAGGCTGAGAGATTTTTGAGATGGGTAGAGTGGAACTTTACTTCGCTTACTCGCACAGTCCCCATGACAGAGATCGAGGATTTTCTACCATACATGTAGCCTCATGTAGTGGGGGCACCACGGACGTGGGTCCAGCTTTTTTAGTGTTTGGAAAATGCCGTTGATCATTATAATAGGGCCAACAGGCCCTGTCCTTAGTTAGGATGGACAACTTACGTGCCGAGGGAACTACTTATATATTTTTGAGGGCATAAGCCCCGCGACTTTCTACTGGACGTATTTTTGAGGCACTTGCAACCACTCATGTACTCTGATATTTTTGACATTATATATGGATTTTTATGTCTTATGGATTACATCTACTTTACAAATGTATTTACATGTGTATGTGTGTGTCTTTCTTACATGTGTGCAAGATGCCAATCTAATATTTTATTAGCTAGAGTATCTGTAACTGGATTTAATCTCCTAGGAACATGAAAATATATAATATAATCAAAGCTTCGTTCTAAGAGACGTACCCTAAGGAAACGTCAGTGTAGAGTAGGATCATGAACATGGTATACTCCATTTAACTGAGACACAACCAACTGAGCGTCTAAATAGACCTGGAGTTGAGAGATACCAAGTGACAAAGCGTCATGAAGTAACTCAATAACTGAGTTGTATTCAGTGACATTGTTTGTGGTGTCACCTAAACATATACCTCCTTAAGATAGAAGCTGGCCCTAAGCTGTGAAAATCACCCAAGTTGCGGAGGCAAGCCTATGATTATGTCGACTAGCGTCATCCGCGAATCCAATGAACACCTCTGATTCACTTGACATCTTCCATAGTGAAAAAGATGACATAAAAAATGACCCATCCATAAAACCAAAAACCCAAAAAGTAATAGTACAAAGACTATACATATGTTACAAAAAGTCACCCAAGGCGACCCACCTATGAGTAATACTTCTTGAGGTAGACCCCATTTCTAGGCTCTGCCAAAACATTTCCCTCAAAGTCCACTAGACGATAAGCGCCCTTCTATAATACTTATTTCATGATGAAAGGTTCGAACCACATGGGTTTGAACTTGCCTGCCCCCAGGGGGTCCTTATATTGGTCATAGACCAGGACAAGGTCACCTTCAGAGAAAATCCGAGGACGAATGGACCGATCATACTGACACTTGACTTTTTGTTTGTGAGCCTCGTTAGATAAGGTCACATCATGACATTGTTCATTGAGCTGTTCGAGGTATAGTAACCGTTCTTCAAGTGGTGAAGTATCTGGAAATAATTGTACGACCAACTTTACCGACGGGATCTGAAATTCTATAGGCAAGACTGCTTCCAGCCCGTAAACGAGTTGAAAAGGTGAGAAACTGGTTGCAGTCTTAACAGACGTTCGGTAAGCCCATAATGCCAAATATAACATCAAATGCCAATTTGACTTGGCCGAATTGATCATTCATTGTAGAATGGTTTTAAGAGATTTATTTACAGCTTCCACCTGACCATTCGCTTGGGGGTAATAAGGTGATGAATGTTCCTACCTCAAACCAAGATTTGATGTTAACTCAGTCATCATTTTGTCCTGAAAGTGGTTGTCATGGTTAGGGACAATCTCTCTTGGGACGTAGAACCTTGCGATTATCTGGTTGAACAAAAAGAGAGCGGTTGGCATAGCTTCGAACCACTTGGTGAAGTAGTCTACTGCTACGATGATATAGCGGTGCCCCCTTGTTGAAGGGGGGTTGCATGTAGTGTAATCAATCCCCCATTTAGTGAAGGGACCAACAGTAATAACGAGAAACATGGGAGCGGGGTGTGCCCTCATCTTCCAAGAGAATATCTGACACAGGTCGCACTTCTTGACCAATTCAACACAATCTTTGATTAATGTCAGCCAGAAGTAACTGACTCGTAGAATATTTTGGGTTGTTTCCAACCCAGACAAATGACCACCACATGCTCCATTGTGGAAATCGTTAAGCATGATTTCTGCTTCTTCATGAGTGAGACGTCGGCAAAGGATGCAGTCTACACCTCGATGATACAATATGTCCTCGAGTATGAGATAATTCTTAGCCTGATGGCGTATACGATGACGCTCATCACGAGAAGCCGAGGTGAGACACTTCAAAGTCTGGAGGTAGATAAGAACATCTCCATATCGGGTATAACATCACCTAATTTGACCAGAAGTTTCGATATGAGTTCCACGAAGACCATCGACTTTTTGGATTTCGCCGAAACGAATTCCAAGTCGAATTCCTGGAGGATAACTATCCATATACTAATTTTTCCACCGATGACTTGTCGTGTCAATACATATTGAAATGAATTCACGATGACAATAACGGTGGTCTTGCGAAACAAAATATAATGACAGAACCGTTGGACAGCATGAACTGCTGCCAACGCAAGTTTTTTGATATGGGAATAATTGAGTTTCGGTCCAACTAGGCCTCGACTCAGGTAATAAATCACGTATTCTGAGAGTAAATCATCCTCCTGAACTAAGACCATACCGATGGTCGACTCTGCAATGACCAAGTATAATAGGAAATATTTATTATAATTGGGTGGCCGAAGCAGAGGGGTTGATATGCGGGCACTTTTCAATGCTACGAAATAGCGTTGAGCAGTTTCGTCCCAATGAAAAGGAATGTCCTTCTTCAATAAATGCATAAAACCCTTTGTGACTCGACATAGTTTGCAATGAAACGCCATAGAAAAATCTCTTTTCCATGCAGACTCTGAAGCTGAGGTATGGTGCACAGGGGAGGCAATTGAGCTATTGCCTCAACCTTGAGAGGATTGACCATGATCCCTGTTGTCGAAACTATGAAACCTAACAGACGGCCTGATGTGATGCAAAAACTACACTTGTTTGGATTCAAGCAGATTTGGTAGTAGCGACACTGTTCAAGGATAAGTCAGAGGTGTTCTGGATGATCAACTCTCTTGCGATATCATGACGCTAAATCATCGAGGTAAGCCTCAACTATGTGTTTGAGGTCGTGGAAAGAAAAAGACATGGCCCGCTGAAACGTAGCTCCAACATTTTTCATACCAAAAGGTATCTTATGATAAGCGAATGTACCCCATGGACAGATGAAAGCGGTTTTCTGTTGGTCTTCGGGTTTGATTTGTATCTAATTGTATCTCGAAAAACCATCCATGAATGAAAAGGCCTCGCATCTTGTGCATTCATCGACTATCTAGTCAATAAATGGCACAGGGAAATTATCTTTGGGGTAGGCCTTGTTCAGATCAAGAAATTTCGTTCATATGCAAATCGTACCATGTTTTTTATTGACTGGCATAGGATTCGACACCCATTGAGTTAATTGGACAGGGTAGATGAAACCAGCTTTAAGTAGTTTCTCTACTTCAGCCTTGATAACTGTTGCTTTCCTAGGATTGACCAGACGAAGCTTCTGCTAGACTGGCTTGACATCAGGATAAGTCGTGATTTCATGTTCAACAATTCTTGGGTCTATGCCTAACATTTCCTTGTAAGACTAGGCAAAGATGTCGCAAAATTCTTTACATAAATATGTGTAGATTTGAATTTCCTCGGGGGAGCAGTCCGCTCCGACAAATATATTCTCCATGACGCCAGGGGTTCTAGAGATGTCAATAGGTATCGTCTCAGATATTGTGGCCATATTTCCTTCAACATAAACTACGTGTGTTTCCAAGGGATTGATAGGACAATCTTTATCTCCATTCATGTTCAGAGTGAATTCTCCTGCTTCAATTCATCTTAACTCTGGGAGGAAGTAGGATCTATTATGAAGATCATCCCAGGGTCTGTCTGGACTAGTCATTGCCTCAATAATCGATTCTTCTAAAGGCAAGACTAAGTCTAAAGAATCTTTATCAGCAAGGTAACCTTGACCCCAAATAGGCTCGAGCACCGGATCTAACTCTTGTTCTGGAGTCAGATCGGGGTCGACAGAAGCTCGTTGAATGATCGAGTATGCAACTTCTTCCGTGGACAAAGGAATGGCCATGCCATGGTGCTCTATCCCTTCCATCGTAGTGGATGGGGAAGGAAGGGTCCATAGATCGTGAAAGTATGTCATGTGAAATGTCGAGATTTGAAAAATTTCAGCCCGAGGCTGGTTGGGGACAACTTTCATATAATGGACATTGTCAGTTGGAGGCGGGTAATTGAAGGTACCCATCAATGATGGGAACACACCCACCCCTACATTGATGATGCCAGGCTAGGGGTTATCAATCATAGAGACCGTGGAGACTCCCGATGAAGGGTCAGGATAGGAGAAGGATAACTGATCAATGGTCACAATTCGACCCTCATGAGGAAACAATAAGACCAAGAACACTGTCGCGACCACTTCTTGCATAGCGTAGGTCCAACTCCTGGTTAAAAAAATATTGTAGTCGAGGGACGCATTGACTACTTCAACTTCGACACACATGGGTTTTACCCCAACTGCATGGGGAAAGAAGGGATGATCCCATGTGGTAGGAAAGAACGACCGTCAAAAGCTGTAAGTAGAGTAGGTGATGGAGACAAAACGGGTTGGCCGATGGCCTGACAAAATGCCAAAGACATCATGCATGTCGAGGCACCCTCATCCACCACTGTACGGAAAATATTTTGACTAAAATGTTTTGTGGTATAAGCCACTACTATCTAAAAAGTGATGTGGTAAGGAGGATGAGGTTTTAGGTCGGAGGTATCAAGCATGATCGTTCCTGGATTACAAGTCTCGGTATAGCCTAGGGCAGCTAACAGGGCCTTTCTATGAGAAGGGCAACTCTGGAGGACTTCCAAAGAAGACATCGCACAAGGGGTTTGTGATAAATCCTCCACCACAAAGTAGTTCTGGGCGGTCCTTGTAGTTGGGTTGTAAGAAGATTTTTTGAATGCACCTTTGGGGATGCGTGTCATTGTTTCACCCAACGTCTTCTCAATCTGAAGGTGCCTAGATTTTGGCTTCTTTAACTTTCTCAGAGGTGCCTAGCTTTCCATAATCATGTGCTCTGGTCATTATATAAGCATCACCTTTCATCATATAGAAGTTTGCGGATGAAGGATTACTTGAAGATGAAGGGGGTCCTTGACTTCCCCCTTCCGTGCTCGAGGAGGCTTGAGTTAGATTTTTCCCATGTGGGAATGGGTTCGTTAACATGATAGGTTGTTGTTGTGTCGATAACTTCTGGGACTTCGCAAGACAAGGGTACTGATGGGTCGGGTGGTATTCCTTGTAAATATTACAAGGATACTTTGACTTCTTATTTTCAGTGTCACCCCTGCTACTATTATCGGTGGGTTTCTTATCCCCTTTACCCTTTTTCCGTTGTTTCTTATTTCCATTAGGCTGCTGGGTGGCCTTTGGGTTGGTTGTTTGCACATTGTGTACATCTGACTTTTGGGTAGATCGAGTAGCCGAACCAGTGGTTTGGCTGGCCGCTGTCTGTTGTATTGACAATTGTTGCAATTGATTTGACAATGGACTGGCGGGATTGGTTTGTGTTGAACCAATAATTCCATTGGCATGTGGTCTAGACCTTTGCTTGGTTTTGTCAAGGATTGACCTCGGTGCATCTGGAAAAATCTCGTAGAGTAAACCAGATTGAGAGTAAATTAGCTCTAGTTGTTGCTCTCTCATTATCACGTCTTCCTCGGAAAATACTTCGGACGTTGTGATGTCTTTAGATAATTGGGGTACCAAAGACTTACAGAACCACTCTAGTAGGAATGCTGGTGGGAATGGTACTTTGATCAAACTCTTCCGACATCTCCATTCTCGGATATGATCCGAGAAATTGTTTGTTTTTGTCTGCTCGAAATTGGCCAGCAATTATGTGCCAGCGTCATATCTCACACGTAATTGGAAATGGTTTAGGAAATCCATTGCCAATTTGCCGAAGGAAGAGTATTGTGAGAATTCGAGCTCAATGTACCATTTTGCAACACTCCTGATGAGAGTGCATTGAAACAATCGCAACTAAACAGAGTCGTCTCTTAACGAGTTGGATGAGCACCATAAGTGGAAGGTAGTCACGTGATCACCAAGATCTTTGTTAGGCTTGGCCTCGAACTTTGGAATGTCCGAAGGCAACTTGGTTGGCATGGGAGGCCAACTCGGATTGTGATAGATGGGGTCATTTAAGAACCTTGTCAAATCTGGCAAGTGCAGGGTTGCCATAAACAATAGTTTGGGTTATGGATTGTAGCCGAGGAAAAAGGAGCCTGGGGTTTGACTTGCACTAGGTTGCCAGGAAAATTTAGGTTGCTGGCCAGGGCTCTGGTAATAACCATGGCCGTGACCAAATTATGGATTCGACGCTTATTGAGACATCATCTGTTGGTTCCCATAATAAGACATAAAGGGTTGGGCTTGCATTGCATTCCAAGGATTTTGGGAGGGGTTTCTCCCTGCCGATCCGATAGGCATAGGCGTTGGACCTTGCCCGAGGTTCCACTGGGTATGGAAAGGGTTGGCCCTGATCGACACTCCTAGCAAGGGGACTAGTCCCTGCCATGGATTCCAATATCCTTGTGAGGAAGGAATTCCTAAGTGTGCCCCCTGTACAGGAATATGACCCTGTACAGGATGAGGTTGTCAATAACCGGGGTTGCCTCCGGCTGAAATGATAGCTGATGAGAAAAATTTATTACCAAACGTGCCAAATAAAGAGAAAGGTGTTGAACTAACCGACATATTATAAGGAGGGAGTTCTTGAATGCCTACTCCAAACAATTTTATGTTAGGCTCGACGGAGTGTTGAGGAACACCGCTGAGCGAGGGGGTATATGACCCCCACCATAAGGGAAAGCAATAAAGGGAGTGGAAGTGCCCCCAATAGATCCTTTCAAAGGGCCGTTGGAACTCCCTACCCCTAGACCCAAATTTTGTAAAGTGGAGGAGGAAAGTACAGTACTCGTACCGAAGCCAGGCATCCCATATGAAAAGGGAGATCCCGTTGTGTTTTGAAGAAACAGAGCAGTGATCGTTGCCATAGATGGAATAAGACCACTACCCGAGGTAGAAGCAGTCGAGACCCTGGTGGCCCATATTGACGATGGTTGGTTAGGAGGTGGAACACCCCCAACAGTGACAGTCATTAAGAAATATCAATATTCCCTGAAGAAGTTGCAGCGTGTGCTTCCATTGTTGCTGGTGACACTACCAAACGATCGTAAGGTAGAACCTATATGACGATGGGCGCCGATAGATCAATTATGGTATGGTTGTAAGGACCAAGAGCCTCTGCGTTGAGGTCAGAGATGATTGGTTCCTCCAGAATTGAAATTTCTTCTCTCGAAGATGGGTTGGGCACAGTTTCCTGTAACCCGGTTGTCTCAAAAGACCCTTGTTGGTCTAATTTTCTCCTTAGCAGTGGCGGGGGGGGGGGTTCGCGGTCAACTGACGACAGGCCTAGAAGACTTCACGACCGGTGGAACTCTTGATCCTCCACTATGTGAGAATATCAAAGACACACTAGGGAAATCTATAATCGTTTGAAAACCAGTACGCACTAAAAAGTACCTATGAGATAAAACAAGCAATCACTAACTAGTTGGAAGAACAGTTACAACAACCAAAACTAGAGCAACTTACCGGTGCAAGTGCAACTCGAATATGGAAGCACCCTCTGGGTATACTCTACAAAGTGTGGCCCAATTTATGTCCTCAGTACCGCGATATACCCCCACAGTCACCTGTGTAAGTCACTAGAAAGATAGGCAATTAGGTTGCCAACACGCAAAAAGTCACCAGGCGGGTACAGTCGACAGTTGGGTATCAAGAGCAAGTGTTCCAGAAGACCACTGAGGACCTAGAACGGATTCGAGACCCATGAATCTCCATGGAAAATGCAATCAACGGAGTCCCAAGACAAGCCCTCTATATGCATTCCCCACTACATTTGGTCCGGATTTAGAGGGGTTATCTCCGCTACCTTTCCTTACGTGACCTCGTGTTTAGCCCCTATGTTAGAGGGGGGTCCCGGATAAATTTTACGATACTATACTTTTGACACTCCCTAGAAAAGACTCTTATGTATGCTTTTCAGCCTTGAATAATTTCCTCTCCAATCCTAAATCAAGGCTCTAGCCTAGACTAGTTGATGTACCCTACAAAACATAAAGTCTAGTTGATTTTAATTAATCGTTAATTTTTTGGGCTTGTCTTAAGTCAAAGGTTATGAAAGTGAAACTAGTGATGTTTTGTGAGACGAAAGAGAAGATAAACAACAAGCTGGAAACAAAATAACTTCTTCTTGACAAATTCATATTTTCTCTTTTAATTTTTTTTTAAACCAACTTTTCAAACTTTTTCTTTCTAAGATCTTTTAACTGAAAAATCAAAACAAGCTTTCACTCCACTACGAGCTACTTATTGTCCTAAGTCAATCATCCAAGAACTTATGAAAGCAATCTTTTTCCTATTGATTAATGCAAACAACCAACTCTTTAACCAAACCAAGAAGTAAAAAAAAAATGTGTTTTTTTTATTATGCTTCAAAAACAAGAAAATTTAAAACTGTATGTCTTCTTCTTTTCTGAAGCCAAAAGGTGAAAACAAAATAAGAACAAGACAAGGAAAAAAAGGACTTCTGACCAACCACAGACCATGGGGAGTTACTGACAACCAAAACGATGGATCAGACTGACTCACTATCTCATAAAAAACCTAGCAAAGGAAGAAAAATTTCAAATGCAAAAGCAAGCTATATTGGCACACAACCTAGACTGAAAACTACTATGATAGAGACCAAAAGACACAAGAAAAACCTGTGAAGAAAAAAATTGATAGGGAAGAGGATGACTACCTCCTCAAAAGTTTCCAGACAGACACATGATTATCACTTCAACAGCTAGCGTATGCACGTGGGCTGCCCAAATACATGAAACGTATGCACGCGTTCAGGGCTACTAGGACTACTATAGGCTGTGTGTACCCCTGTTTCTACTCAAAAGAAGCAATACGAGCATCTAAGCTTAGGCAGGGTGTATTGGTATTGAAGACTAGAACCCCTTAAAGGTACAAAAACTCACTCTAATAGAAAAAGATGCAAAGAAATATGAGAAAACAAAGCTAATCTGAGGTTATACCTAGGCTACAGACTGTAACAACAGAAAACAAGACTAGATCCAGAAAACCCCTGAGAATGATAACTTCTGACAGGGGAGAGGATGACTGCCTCTTTTTGAAAAAAAAAAAATTCTCTGGACTCAGACACGCGACTGATCTTTCAGCAGCAAGAGTATGTACGCGGGTTGTATGAAGTCAGGGTGTGTGTATACGTGGACAAACCTTTTGCAAGCCGCATATGCCTCTGTGGCTTCCCGAAAAAAGAGAAAATAGTCAGGCGAAGGAAGAATGGAGTACTGGTATGGAAGAACAAAATCCCTACTAGCTCAGACTTTTGCAGAAGCTCAAAAAAAAGGTAGTAAACCAATTCTAAAATACCCAAAAAATACCCCCCAAAATCCTAGAGATTCCCTAGTATGGTCGCCAATTCTGTTGTGGGTGGGAAATCCCTCCTACGAACTAGCATTAAGGGTTTTATCATGCATGCAGAAATGACCTAAAGTCTCCTACTTTCTACTAACATCCCAAGCATAACTCCCATTACTCATATGGAAATACAAGGCTAAAGAGATCTGACTACTATACCTTAGTTTCCATGTTTGATGTCGATCCCTTTAACATTTGGTCGCTCCTTGACTGCAACTCTCCTCCTAACGCTGACCTACATTCATAAAAGATAAACAAAGAACTCCACATGCATATAACCTATAAACTAATGGGTTAGAGATTCTATCAAAATATAATCAAATTTAAATATTGACAATCTCATATGGCGGGATGGGAAAAGTACTTCTTTTATTAATCTCACAAAAGTAACCTTACAATGCTGAGATCGACCACTGCTCCTCGAATATGGTCCTGGGCTCCTCTTAAAATGTGCTCCAACTACTTCTGTATATGATTCTCTTCACATGATAGTTGAAAAAGGTTGGGGCAAGGGGAATACTAAATCAGGCATAGTTTCTTTGCTATCATTTTCCTCCTTCCAAATGGGACCCCTACCCCTTATTTTATAGGATAGAAAGGGCAAGGTATTTTTTCGAGTGACTGACTATGGACGGTCGGTCGGTTTAGTTAACTTACCCAAAACTGTGTGTTCTGTTTGCAACTTTCCATTTTTTCGTTCTTTTTAGGTATACGTGGGTTATAGTGGGTCAGCCAGCGTATACACATGTGCAATAGTGGATTAGGGCACGTATGCATTCAAAAAGAGTGTTTTTATAAGAATTTGTTTAGTAGTGGCTTGGAAAAGAAGTCAAATGAGATGGCTTGATGCCAAGTAAGTATGTCTGGTGCAATTTGGGGTTATAACACTAATAGATTCAAGTGTCAACATTTTTGGCGACTATACTGGGGACGATTGATTTTCAAGATATTTGAGGAACCCAAAATCTCCATGGCTCAAAGTTTCGAGAAGAAGATTCAAGAATATTGTTGCTTATTTTAAGCATGGCTCGCTTTTTTTGTAATTTCTAAAAGAAATGAGAAGCACCAAATATTCAGGAGAATGAACTCTCTGGCAAGTCCATTGAAAAAATTAAAAATGAAGGGTTTCATTAATGTCATAATGCTTCTTTATATTCTTCATCAAGCCCATTAATGGATTTGCAAGACTCAACAAAAGGGAGAAATACTCAAAGAAGGAGGCGATTTCATAATACCCCTTTAAATCTACCAGGAGTAGACTTTCAAATGCCCAATATTCCTACTGGATTTTTTTCTACATTCTTTGGAGATGCTTCAAAAGATGCAGAGAAACACTTGATTAATTTTAAAGGTACATGTTATGATTTCAACCTCATTGAAGATAATGTTACATGTATATTATTCCTACAAACTCTATGAGATGATGATCTGGAATGGTATAGTTCATTAATGCCTAACTCCATTACTAGTTGGGATGTGTTAAAAGATTCATTTGCAGAAACATTCATCCCAAAGGTGCATTCATATGTTTTTGCTGATGCTTTAAATGTTGTTTCCCACCCACCCTCTCCCACATGGACACAAAAGGAAGAAATGAATGATTCAGAAGAAGAATATAATGAAACACCGCAAGAATTTTCTGAATCAAATCTTGTTGTTGAGAATGAAGGAAATAATTCCAAAGACCGAGAAAAGGATATCAACATCTCATATAATCCATATGAGGAAGAAATTAAAAAGTCTCCACCAAATATGCAAGAATAATTTGACCAAAATAAAGAAGAATTGGTGGAGGAAAACAATTTTGAGAATAAAGAAGATAGCCATTGCATAGAAGAAGAACATTGGCAAGACATCACCAATGAAACAATAATCTTGAATGTGGAAAAAGAAGAAAAAAAGAATGTTTTCAAGAAATAAATTTCTCATTTGATTGAAGATAGAAACACTCTGGGGTAGACAAGAGTAGATTATATTGAATATTGGTTCGAAAGTATTGTAATCCCACCAATGCAAACTAGTTTTCTGCACACATTGCTCGATCCCATTATGGTACATTTTGGGCATGTTCCTGATTTATTGGTAGTGACCCCAATATTTTTCTTACTGCTGGAGCCGATTTCAAAAGTCATTGGGATTCTCGAATGGCTCCATTGGAGATATTCCTACACCTAAGGTGCCCCTTTCTTTAAAGTAAGTTAGGGTAGGTAGATCATGTATGTACATATTTTGTTTCTTCAGTTCAGTTTTGTACAATAAAGCAATATTTGTATTGAAGTTTGAAGATAACTCCATGAAAGAAGAAGAATTTCAAGAGTTCATTTTGAAGATAACTCCATAGCCCAATGGAGAAGGCAGTTGGGCTTAAGATTCTAGTGTTCTCAGTAATCCACAGGGGGTCATTGTCCCGCAGTTGGAGCCAGTTTTTGACCAAAATTTGGTCACCTATATGTTCCCGCTCCTGGAATAATAATAAAAAAAAAATGATATTGGAAGATGAATATTTTTGAACTATTATGTGTTCATTGTATAACCCTCAATATCATCTTTTCCATGCATTTCACAGAATCAAAATTGGAGTCTCCATGACCAAGATACACATTCTTCTGTCCAGAAGTCCAATGGAGGTATTACAAGAAGAAATATGAAAAATGGTCTAAGTGACATGTTCTCTCCTCTCCTTTTCCTTCACCTCTATTCATTCTCTCTTTCTATACTTATTCATTTTTTCCATTATCTTATTACTTTCATATTCCCCTTACCATTTTCCACACTTAGCCATTTTTCCTTATTCCTTTCCACGTTCACATTCATTTCCCCTTTCCTTTATTTTCCCATTTCTTTTTATTTTTCCTTTCCATTTTCATTATCCCTTTTTTTCATTGATTTCCTTTTCCTTTTTTACTTTCCCAAATTTCACGTAATTCATTTATTTCCCATACATTTCTTTTCATTTTTCATATTTTCCATATTTCTTTCCATATTTCACGTGACCCATTATATACTTTCCAGACTTAATCTTATTTACTATGGCTTACCGCAGGTTCCCGGGTTGGTGAATTTTCCTAAGAGTATGTTTTATCTCCGCTACCCTCATAATGCACTTTGACTTCTGCCACCTTCATAATGCACACAACTCTTTTTACTACTCTTTACTATGTAACTTCTCCAACACTTAGCCAAATATATGAGTTACCGTGGGTTCAGGGTTCGCGGGTTGGTGATGTTATTATTTTAATAGTATTTTTCCTATCCTAAGTTCCATGAAGAACATCTCCAAGTGACACATGACACTTTATTAACCAATGAGATACATCCACATGGCAATTAATGGATGGTGCCACATGGCAATTAATTAATGGAGACATGTGGAAGCATATAAGAAGTGGCACATGGCGTAATTTTATTGGATGACATATGGAAGATTCTTAACCTACCCGGTGATGACATGTGGAAAAATTTAGTTGGGTGACTCATCATTTCTGACTAAGGATATTGGTGGCTGATTGGCCATGCAAAATTATTATTGTATTCAACAATTTTCCAAGGGTCGAATCCTCCAAGCTCCATAGCCTCCTCTCTTTTTTATTTCTTGTCAAGTGTATGTTACACTTAACATTATATACCACTAAGACTCTTTTATTCTCATACATGTGGGATAAGAATAATGAAGAAAATTTGAAATTCAACAAAGGAGGTCGAAATTAAATCAAGGGTTTGCATTTACCAATCAAACTTGATCGATGGTGGCTGAGACACGATCTTGCAGAAGCCATAACTTGAGCTTCGGGTGTCGGAATTGCGCAAATGTTATATCGTTGGAAATATATTTAAATGTAGAAGATTGTGGTATAGTTTTAAAGTGATGAAAGTTGATACATTTTCTCAGAAATTAAAATATCAGTCAACTTCATTTTTAACGGGCCTGCATGACAACTCAACTTCACGAGCTCATATCTTGAGATCTGGGCAATGCATTTGCACAAACTTATATCGTTGGAAATCTGAGACGATGAAGAGAACATTGAAAGTGGTTTAAATGGTTAAAAAAAGTTGGTTTTCACTTCCAGAAAAATCAAATTACAGTCATCCTATTTTAATGGGAAATTAATTAAATTGTGAAAATAAAAGTTTATTTAAATACTTTAATTGAAAAGGGCATGAAACAGTTGAGATGGTTCCTGTAACTGTCATTGAAGACAAGAAAAGGAAAGCAACAAGCAAGTGAAATATATATTAAGAGATATATCATCATAGTAAGTTGATACTAATCACATCCTTCTTTCTTTATCAAGTCCTTCATCCAATTACTCCACCTCTTTAAATATAAAGGTTTAACCGAAGACTGATAATTTCCTTTTTCTTCTTACCAGGTCTTGTTGTCTTTCGCCGCCCACTTTCTTCCTTCTACAAACTTCATTCTTATATATATATTCTTTATGTTCCGCGAGAGCCTCAATCCCAGTCTTTATGACAAACACATTTAAATTTTAGAGAATATGTAATAAACTATATATTTTTTAGAAATTTCAAGAGATTTATTTTGGGAACAATCTTGACTGTACTTTGTAACCAATTTTTCTGAATGTAAAGTATTTGAGGTTGATCTATCATTATCTTTGTTTGAGATGCCCACGTATCACTCTGTCAAAGTTCTCTTATGCATGCAGATCATTTTCTTTTATTTTTTATGTGATCAGAAATCTTTAGCCCAACTATGATGGATGTGAGGAAATTTTGTTTATTTATTTTAAATGTGTGAATGTGTGTGGTTCCTGGTCCATTCTCAGGAAATTTATTTAATGAAAAATAAAATCATTTTCATTTGTTTCCTCTTTATCGTTTCTTTGATTACCACAACAAACTTCTCTAAAAGTCCCACATTCTAAAGACCTAGAGTCATGCGAAATTCATAACAGAGGAGTACCACCTCTATAAAAATGCAGGGGGATTTATATCCTCGTGAGAATTCCGTTTCGGTCCTAATATATTGAAGCGTCAACAAGGAGGCCAGTTGAAAAAAACTTATCCACTTTTTATAAGAGAATATTTTGTCGAGATTTGGTGTTCCAGAGAAATTCATTACTAATAATGGTTTCATATTCATTGGTTCCAAGTTCACAACTTTTTGTGGAAAATTTGGTATAATAATGGGACAATCATCAAATTACTATCCACAAGGTAATATATTGGCCGAATCAACTAATAAATATCTAATACAAATCCTCAAGAAGGTAGTTACCGCAAACCAAAGAGATTGGCAAAAAAATCTTGTTAATGCTTTGTGGGAAAAAAGATCCCACCAAAAAGAAGTATTAGACATTCTCCATTTTCTCTGGTCTATGGAAAAAAAATCTTGGTAAGGCTTTGTGGGAAAAAAGATCCCACCAAAAAGAAGTATTAGACATTCTCCATTTTCTCTGGTTTATGGAAAATATGCCTTAGTACCAGTACATTTGGAATTAAATGCATTATCCATAGCCACAATAATCAAATATGAGGAAGGAACTACACCTTTACAAACTCATTTTTATCAGTTGATATAATTGGAGGAGAAAAAAGCATAGGTGATGTTGAATATATAGAAAAATCAAGAGGTAGTGAAGAAATATTTTGATCCAAGAACCACAATTAAAGATTTTTGTAAAGGCCAATTTGTTTTATTATGGAACAAGGCTAAAGATAAACCATCTCTTCACTCCAAGTTTGATGCCTTGTGGATTGGTCCTGATCATATTGAGAAAATTTATGGTTTCAATTCATATTTTCTAAAAGGCATGGACGTTGAACTTCTAAAACTACCTGTAAATGGGTAGCATTTGAAACATTTTTTTGTTTGATCATCACATTGGTTTTGAACAACCAATGTACCATAGACGACTCTGTACATTCACAATTCATATCCATTATTTTTAAATAATTTTTTTCAACTCCATTCCCTATGATTAACTCCTTATAGGTTCTCAACAACCCATAGGGGGTCATTGTCCTATAGCTGGAGTCAAAATGTTGATCCATTTTCATGTATCAACCTTGCATTTTATGCTTAAATTATGCTATGTGAAAGAGGTCTCCTTTTATCCCAATCCATAATTGTCTGCATCCTGCACAAGTTCCTTATTTCCACATTACTTCACGAAATAATTATACACTTTCAACACTTAGTCATTTTTCTTACTTGCACTATGTGGAGAGGCCTTGCATTAAGTTTATTCTTTGAGACTTGCATCAATTCTATTTCTCCACACTCAGCATAGGTACTCACTTTAATTTTCTTGTGTGAGCTAAAAATTAGTCTATTTTTGAATTATGTTTCATGCCAAGAACTCAACATAAGACCACTTATCCACAACACTTCCCCTCCGCATTAACCCTTTTCTGCAACAACTTTTTCCTTACATAACTGCCCCCATTTTACCACATGACCCTATACCTATCCAATTCTTGAGTTATGTCCCATGTGGAGAGATTGACATAAAAAAAATTCTCTATGTGACTTTCTCTCTTCATTAAGTCCTCCCGCGTGACTCACTCCTTCGCAAAACTTGTCTCTCTACATTCCTAACACACTAAATGTCCCATACTCAATATATTTCCCACTAGGAGACCTTTCACAATTTTCATTCTTCAGGTGATTTATTGTGCATTTATGATGTTATAATTTACAAGTAAAAGAGGGTTGTCATATGTAAATGAGGCTTAATTGTCACTTTTTCCCAAGGATCATTTTCTTATATTAAAAGTTTTCATGCATTCTTGACGAAAGTGTACATATTGAAAGAATGTTTTATTAAAATCTATTAATGATATTAACCTCTTATCGTTTAAATCTCCATAATTCATATTAATAACCTTCACATATATCAAAGTGTGTTGGAAAGAGTGGGAAAGATGGAAAATAGAAAAAAGAAGGAACCTTTATTTGGAGATATTGTCAATTCCCTCACTCGTCAAGACAAAAAAATTCACTAGTCTACATCTTATCAATGTCATTACAAACACACCCCAGAGTAGAAACTTGCTATTAAGTTTTGGATTATTGGTCTAGCTAAGGCTGGTTGCATGTTCGAAGCTTTTGATTCTAGAGAGTTAGTTTATTGGTGCACAAGTAGATTTGACTTGAAGCACATAATGATTCAAATTGTTGTTGAAGGGAGGAATCTCATTCTGTTAACTCCAAATGTATTCAATAAAATGTTGTGACTCCCCACTCCAAATAAATTTCTTAGGCTTCCAGATGCTGACTCTTTTCTAGATGCACATGGTGGCATAATAAACTTGTTGATAGGCTCCCTATCACCATCTTTTGCAATGCCAACCAATACTACTCATATTGATATATGCTTGTTATCTGAGCCCAACTGGGATTTTTTTTTGGATTTTCTCATGGCTTGTAGGATAGGATTCTACATTCTACATTCGAAGGTATGTTCTATATGTATGACACTTCTCTGTTTGGATGAAAGCATTATTTGATTGGGATAAATCATTTTGAATGAAATTTATTATCAACATTTAAATTATATGAAGACAAAGAGATTTTTCATGACCTCGTATTTGGTATTTACTATGGTGTAAAATAATGTATTTGAAGGATTTCCGATTTCCCCCAAGGGGTAGTGTAGATATTTATAATGACCCTGATCAATTTTGGTACCTTGTATTATGGAGACATAATGCTCCATTTCAATTTTTCCAAGTACAAGATAAATTTATGAAGGAATTTAGATACATTCTTATTGGAACACAACTGATGAGACTTACAAAATAAGCCTTGAATTTTCTCAAAGGAAAAGGGATTTACATGTATGAGGAAGAGTCTACTTACATAAGGTTGTGTGGGTTTGAAGGAAAACCTTTCCTTCTTTCCAATTTTTTTGTGGTAGATATTTTGTTGTTGAAATCTATAGATGGTATAAGTCTCGGTCTTCCTTCTTTGAAAAGAAAAAGAAGCGTCAATTTATCTCCTTTCCTTTTCGTGTTGCTAAAATTTCAATTAGAAGCTTAACCCATTCAGTTGAAACTACTGAATTATTGAATTCATTTCATTTAAAAGAAGATACAGCCTTCAAAACATGTAGTATACCTAGGGAGGTAATATGGGGTACCTAGGGAGGTACCCAATGGGAATGTAGTTATGTGTTATTAGTGGAAGTCAATTAATATATGGGAATGTGGTCATTCAATGTAAGGTGGACTAGGTCCACTATATTAAT